>CAIGQW010054073.1:1167851-1179493 GCA_903798125.1 Danio choprae | reverse complement strand
TGAGAAAAATGCTCATTTTAGAAGAAAATTTTACTGAACTGTTCATATTTAGAATTTAATTACATTGTATATTAACGTTTAGCCCCACAAATTATAAATAAATACATTTTAGTTGAAGTTTTATTCCAATAACACTTATTTCTATTGCAATTTTAATATACAGTTGTGCCAAACAGCTTAATAGAAAAATCAGTTACACTGAAAAAAATAATTCATTGGATTTTTTTGTTTGTTTTTTTTTTAAGGTAAGTGGTTGCAAACTATTTATATGGGCTGAATTTAAACAAACAAATAAAATGTAGTATTGTTCAACTTAATTTGTTTGTTTAAATTTAGCCCATATAAAATGTTTGCAACCTCTTACCTTAAAAAAAATTTGTGAATCCAATGAATAATTTTGACGTTTACACCAATGTGAAGCAATTTCAGTAAAAGGAGCTGTTGCACAGAATTTCTCTTTAAGTCAGTTCAAAGATGATTGTTATGTTGTTGTTTTTGTTCATTTTAAATTAAAAAAGGCCCCTGTACAGAAACTTTAAGAAAGTATTCTATTAGCACATCCTCTTAAACCCTTTTACCTCCCTCTCTTCATTCTCTAAAACTGTTCATCCTCTTCAAACTGTCAACAGCCAGCACCTCCATTTCCACACATTTTTTTCCCCCCTCCTCACCAGCAGATGATAAATGACTTGCGGTCTCCAGATTTTCATTAAAACCCCCCGTGTGTCACATTTAACCTGCGTTCGCTGAAATCAATTATCCAGCTATCACTAGGGCAGACGCTCCAGGGAAGGAGGAGATCGGCATCCCTCCATCAGCGTTTCAATTAGGAGGTAAATAATCAGCGTTTGAAGGCCTGGCTCTCTCTCTCTCACTGCCTCCCCAGAGTCCTCTCTGTCTTTCTTGAGCGTGACGCCAGTTCACAGACGACTCAATATACTGTGTTAAATAGCCACTGGGTGAGAAACGGCAGAGTAACACTCTGAAGGCTGTTCTGAAGTCAGTTTGCGTTTTGGTGTTTGAAAAGCTGAAGAATGTTTTGGTAAAATGAGCTGATCCTGGATCATTGAGGGTCCTGCCACCTGGTGCCAGTGTTTTGTTTGCTCTGTCTGTGTTTGGTATCTGCTGAGCTCCCAGCAACCCCTGGGGCATATGAATGGCATGATGCCAGGCGGAGGTGGGGTATTTTGTGTGTGTGTGTGTGTGTGTGTGTGCGCGCGCGTTTATATGCATGAATCAGAAAGATGGATTTTGAGGCCTAAGGCTACAGTCAGAAGGGTCAGTGGTATTATAGTGTGTCAGAACCCATTTGAAAGTGTTTCAACAGGTTAATTAGTGTTCAAGCACCTATTTAGGAACCGTCTGAGAAATTTTGTGCACTGTAAAAAATGTAGGGTTCTACACAATTCCTTCATGTTCTCCCAACACAAATTGATTTAGTTAACTTAATTGTTTTTACAAGTTTTAGTGGATTGAACACAAAACAATTAGGTTGTCCGCAAAAAACCCCCTCAAGAATTGTGTTGAGTTAGGTCATTTTAAATATGTAGTTTGAACAAGCCACAAAGATCATTTTGTACATGAAGATCATAAGAGCACAGTGCTTTCTTTTAAGTAGATGTGATGTACCAGGAAGAACCAAAGTGGAGATGTCATAGAAGAGCCATTTTTGGTTCCCAAAAGAACCTTTTATCACTGTAAAAAAATGCTTGGTTGCACACAATTCTTTCATGTTGTTCCAAAACAAATCTAATTCACTTAAATTTTTACAAATTTAAGTGGATTAAACATGAAGCAATTAAGTTGTCCCAAAAACAATTAATTGTTTATTGTTGTTTCAACAAATTTTAAACAAGTAGTTTGAACGTGCAGCAAAAGTCATTTTAACTATTTTTTTCATAGTATTAAAACAATACAATTTTTGCCAATATAAACAACCTTTCATTGAACTACTGATACAAATAAATTTAATTTAAAAAAAAAAGAAACTCTTGAAAAATGGATAAAGTCTTGGCAGAAAATAACCAGGATATTTTCCATTTAAAAGTGATAAATAAATAGACTGGAGTAAAAAACATTTGATAAGTTACAAAAGGGTGAAAATAACAAAATTTGTTACACACAAGCAAAGACAAAATGCTGCATAAGATGTGATTTATTGATTGATTTTTTCCAATTTATAACCTATTTCTGGAAATCTGTCCTGCGTCTAAGCACACATTTACCAACACAATGCAATTGTGACATGTACATACAACGCAAAGCCTGTTTTGTACAATATTTAACATTTCCAAAAACACGATTACTCTCTGGAATGCTTGATTAATTGTTTAATCATGACATTACAAAGTATGTTATTCCCAGATAACAACCACTAATACTAATAACACAGGCTCATCAGTGTACTATGAATCAACTTGACCGTTAGTGTGTGTATTCATATACATATTTATATGCTTATGACATGCCCGTGTTCTTGACTGTTTGGGGCCATCTTGTGCATAAATTGGAATAAATAGTCAATGTAATTTGTAATTGCTTGTAATTTACCAGTAAATTTTTAAATCTATACATAAATTTTAATTACATTAAGTCCGTTAAAGAAAATGTAGGATAAGCCTTTTTTTCTTTCTGACAGCTTTACGTTGAATTAAAGGCTAGTAAATGACTACAGCTCAGCTCAGTTTTTTTAAAATTGTTTGCTTTTGTGGAAAGTAGGTGGTTGTTTTCACAAATTTAAAGCCTTTTAGTCTTATAAAACTCCCTATTATGCGAGAACAACTGCCTTAGATGTACATTATCCCTGACTTAAACATTTGTAAATGGACATGATATTTAATATATATGCACACATGCCCGCAGTAATAGCCATAATCGCTGGCAGTCATGCTGATATGAGTGCTGTGTAATTTCTCCTTTTGGCTCTGCGCGCTTGCCTATGTGTGTGTTTGTGGTCTTTTTGGCCAGTGCCATTGCACTGATTATCACAAACAGAAAACCAGGGAAATGCCAGGCGTCAACACCACAGACACAAACACACTGCGATGAGAGACGGAAACAAATCGGCTTTGGCATTTAGTCAGAGGAGAACCTATTATTACAGAGTGGTTCAATCACACACTCTCTCTGCATGCTTTTGCTTTCTCAGTGTTTTTTTATTTTTTTATTTACTTGACATATACTCTTCACATGCATGTGTTATTTATTTTTATTATTTTTTTCAGAAACAATCCAGTTCTGATACCCAGAGCAGACATCCACACCCATTTTTTGATCTTTCTTCTTCACAACAAATGACTTTTTGTGTGTTTGTGGTCAGCCCTCTCTAAAACAGCGTGTTTCTGCTGCGCTGTATTACAACAGGGATTGATCTGACACCTTTTACCCTCTGATCTTTCAGAGCTAACAGATCAAAGGTGATGAAGAGGATGGTCCTCCCCATCTGTCTCCACATCTTCAGGCTTTATTGCTGCTGCTGTGTGTCCTTTACTTGCTCGGTCTTCCTTTATTTTCTGCCATGGCTTTGTAATTGGCGCTTTTTAAAAGTTTGTTTCTTAAGTTGCACCTGTTGCAGTAATATTTACTGTAAAATGTGTAGATACTTAAAGTTTTTTTTTTAGTAAACTCGTTGCCTTAAAAGCAACAAGTTGAATTTACTCATCATTTTCTGTATTATGATTTATGTTTCTATTTTTTTATCTCCCCCCCCCAATTAATTTATGCTTTTGAATTACATTTCGGGACCTTGATCTTTCTTCCAACATCGTTTAATCTTGAAAAGTTAGAGAAAGTGACTTTTATTTACATTTTTAGTGATATCTGTTGGTAACATTTTCGGTTATTTTACAGACTTATTTCTCTATATATTATTTCTTATACATTGTGATTTCAAACTGCTAAAATGTCACTAAAAGCCACTTTGTTAAACTGTAGAGTTGAATATTCAACTTCAAAAGTCGACAGAGCAGAGATCGACACCCATAATGCAATTCACAACCGCAAATAAACGGGCATCCGCTGCATAAAACATTTGCTGGATAAGTTGGCAGTTCATTCCGCTGTGGCGACCCCTGATAAATAAAGGAACTAAGCCGAAGGAAAATGAATGAATGAATGAATGAATAAAAGATTTGTGTGGGAAATCATAGCATCACCAAGAGGCGTGATTGGGTGGAACCAAGTGAATCCAAGTGCTGTTCTGTTATTGGACTTCTGTGCTAATCACAGTTTGTCCATAACGAACACCATGTTCGAGCATAAGGGTGTCCATCAGTACACATGGCACCAGGACACCCTAGGGCGGAGGTCAGTGATCGACTTTGATACTCGGGTAAAGAGAGGGGCAGAGCTGTCAACTGATCACCACCTGGTGGTGAGTTGGATCCGCTGGCAGGAGGGAAAGCTGGACAGACCTGGCAGGCACAAACGTATTGTGAGGGTCGTCTGGGAACGTCTGGCTGAACCTCAAGTCAGAGGGATTTTCAACTTTCACCTTCGGAAGAGCTTTGACCAGATCCCAAGGGAGGTTGGAGACATTGAGACTGAGTGGTCCAGGTTCTCCGACTCCATTGTTGATGTGCCCGAGAGGAGCTGTTGCCGTAATATCTGTGGTGCCTGTCGTGGCGGCAATCCACGAACCCGGTGGTAGACACCGGAAGTAAGGGATGCTGTCAAGCTGAAGAAAGAGTCCTACAGGGCTTGGTTGGCTTGAAAGACTCTCGAGGCAGCTGATGGGTACAGACAGGCCAAGCTTGCTGCAGCCAGGGTGGTTGCTGAAGCAAAAACTTGGGCCTGGGAAGAGTTCGGGGAGACCATGGAGGAAGACTATCGGTCGGCTTCAAAGAGATTCTGGCAAATCGTCCAGCGCCTCAGGAGGGAAAAGCAGCTCCACATCGACACCGTTTAGTGGGGAGCTGTTGACCTCAAATAGCTTGTGCTTTTTTTAAAATTATATTTTATTTTATTTATTGTTATATATTTATTTTATTTCATTATTTTATTTTAAAGCATAAACAGTGTTTAAAGCTACAGTAGGTTAAAAAGTGTTTCCATATATATGTACAGTAATTTAGGAAATTCTTTCTTTCTTTTTTCAAATCTGCACGAAAGGGTCAAATTTAGTTTTTGTAGACATTTACTTGTAAATACACTTAAAAAAAATACAAACATAAAACTTACATTTTTACAATTGGACATTAAAGAAAAGTGAAAATGAAAAAAACAACCAACAGTCATAAAAATTATAATTAAACAAAATGAAACATACTTTCCTCCAACCAACCACCCACCAGTGCTGTCTAATGGTAAAAGTTTAGGTGCTAAAGGCATAGTAAACATATTAATCACAAGTTTGTAAAAAGGAAATAAAAGGGGACCACATTTTTTCAAATAACAAAATCTTGTCTATTAGGGTATATCTGATTTTTTTCCAGATGTAATGTACCCGTTAACTCTGCCATAATTTAAGAGTTGGAACTTCTTTTTTCTTCCAAAACAAAAGGATATGTTTTTTGGCAGAGATCAACCCATATGAAACAAACTGTTGTTGAACCTGTGCAAGTCTCAAATTCTTCGGAAACTCCAAATATAATTAATATAGGATCTGGTTCAATCAGAATGTCTAATGTATCTGAAAATACTTGGAATATTTTGTTTCAGAAACTCTGTAATTTGGGACACATAACATAAGGAATGAAACAGGTTGGAATCTAAAAACTGACATTTGTCACACAATGGCGACACTTCTGGAAAGATTTTATTCAATTTACACTTGGAATAGTGAAGCCTATGAAACACTTTAAAGTGAATGAGACAATGTCTTGCGTTAACGAAACGTCTGTGAACCAGTTCAATACTTTGTTCCCAAATTTCACTTTTCAACAGCAAAAAAATAAATAAAACAATTGAAAGCAGTTTTATACAAAGTACATTTTAATAGAAAAGCTTTGCACTCTGACCCTTGTGTGTATATCCAGGAACATCGAGTTGTCTGATTGTGTTCGTACTCCTCTCTGAAGCTGAGGTCTGTTTGTCTAGTATTTGCTGAAAGCACTATTTGTCTTCAACACACACACCTGCCGGGGAATATGTGCGTAGACTCAGCATCCTATTATTCGATGCGGAGAGAAACCGACAGAACGAGAGAAACGAGGTGCGTGGCGTGAGCTCTCGTCCCTATTGTCAATATTTACTTGTCCCTCAATTAATGGACGGTCTTCTGGGACACATTGCGCATTAAGTGATTTGCTGTCTGTTTGCGTATCAGTCTGCAATATTAAAAGAGGTTTCTCTCAACAGGTGATATTGAGATTACCATGGAGGTTTAGGTCACCCAGATATGAAAAAAAAGGACATTTATTTGCTCAGGCTCATGTCCTTTTTATATCTATACTGGTTTCTTTTTTTTTTTTTCCAGTCGTATGCTTTGAGTTGGAGCCAAAGTGTTAAAGCATCATTAAAAACCTATAAAAGCATAGTAAAAATATTATAAAACCGGACCTTATTGCAGTCCTGAATAACGCAAAACTTAAATGTAAAGTAATTATCCACCCTTATAGTTCATGAGTATTGGTGTGGAAGCTTGTTTTTAGCAAGTAAAAAAAAAAATTTAAAAGACAATTTTTTTTTAATCTCACAATTTTTAGGTATAAACTTGTACCTGAGGTTATACAGTGGTCCCTCGTTATTCGCGGGAGTTACGTTCTAAACAATAACCCGAAATAGGTGAAATCCACGAAACAATGTTTTAAGGCTGTAAACCCCTCACTACACACTTTATACACTTTTCTCAGACAAACATTAACGTTTTCACACTTTTCTCTTGTTTAAACACTAAAGTTCAAATTTTATACACTTTACTCAGACAGGCATTAACGTTTTTTACACTTTTCTCTCTTGTTTAAACACTAAAGTTCACACTTTCGTAGAAAAATAAGTCCAGTATTATAGAAGGAAACCAAAGATAAAAAACCTGTTCAGGCTCAAACATTCATCGCTGTCAGCAAAACAGCTTTTTATCTTTTGTGCGGATAATGTTGGCATCCAGTGTAATGTTCTTTTTCCTGTCACTGATCCACAGAGCTAAAGCAGACTCCATCCTTAAGGGGGTCGCACACAGGATGTGCCATGCACATGACAGTTGGAAGTAACACACATGGGACGCGCACATTCGCATGTTATTTAAAATGAAATTATTCAGATGGCGCTCTGTGGTGCGGCAGAAATATGAACAGTGTCCTGAGTCGTAGCTGGGCACCACAGACAGTTGAATTGTGAAAGTCTATAAGCGTGCTTCTGTACCTGCACCAAACTAAACCTTTACATCATCATAATAATAGTAATAATAATTATTATTATTATTATTATTATTATTATTAGTAGTAGTAGTAGTAGTAGTAGTATTGTTATTTAATATTAATAATTGTATCATCCAAAATTATAGAAAGTAAACTAATAAAAATCATATATTGCGTTTGAATCATGGTTCAGTAGAAGCCTGCATTAAAGAAAGGAAAACTATTGCAACTGGCCTGGACAAAATTGAAGGGTACCAACAGTTTTATCCATGTCTGTAAATTTCAAGATATTAAGTCACAATTGTGAGAAGAGAAATCAAAATTGTGAAAGCTTATAAGCGTGCGATTTGTTAAAGTCATAATAATGTTAAAGTATGAATTGCAGTGTATTTGCAATTGCAGAAAAAGTCACAATTTAATAAAATTTGGTTAAAAAAACAAAAAACAGTTTAGATTGTCATGATATTAAGATCTCTACCTCCACCAAACTAAACGTTTACATGTTATAATGATGAGATCAACCTGCTTTAAATGCACAGAATTAGAGCTTAAATGGAGTTCATTACGAAATGGTTCACCATCTGCTCTTGATGGGCACGAGGACCAATGCAAAGTCACCCTTGTCATCCACAGCTGCTGCCGGACCAATGAGGCCTCTGTCATGTCAAAAAATGGTCCGTCTTTGTGAGACAACGCGGTTAATTTATTAGAGATTGATTCTCGTTTTCTGGCCCTGTCAAAAACCCTGAGGAGGTAATTGAGGTTGAAAGCCTGCTATACTTTGCAGCTCCAGTGTATGATGTGATTCTTTTGTGTATGTTTACAATGATGAAGGACGGGCCTTGAAGTATGGATTCCATAAGAACGATGTCAAAGGAGGCCTGTACCGCCAGTCTGTCTCTTTGTTTGAGTTGGAAAAGGACGCCAGTTATGCGTTAGACGATAACGAACGACACTTTGCTGGATTTGAAGGACAGATTTTGCAAATACCGCACGCAAGGTGACATTGTTGTCGACGGCAAATGCTTCAAATCATATTCCCTTGGTGTTGAAATCGCAGTTTTCGCTGTACTTCTAATTAAATCAAATGGTAATCCGTGGATCCAAATTGGCGGGACTATCTTGAAAGCTCATTTGGTTTACCAAATCAAAGTGACAAGATAATCTCGGTTTGTGTATGAATTTTTTTACGTCGGCATCTTTAAACCGCAAACCTGGGCGTGTGAAGTGTTTGTCGGCGTCTGTTTGAGCGAAGCTGAAGGTTCTCCAACTTTACATGGCATAAATGAACAATTAAACCTAATCCTTAATCCAGCCTGCTTCGCCCAAGCCAAGTTTATTTTTACACGGCACAAGGGCCCTTGCCAACAAATTCTGGAATGCCATTCAGCATTCCAACTAAAACCCTGAAAATCCACTAGATGTTCCAGTCAACCCAATTACAAATCCCAACGCTAGTATGGTCATCCAAACACCGTGGGTCCAGAATTTCAAGAGGGGGATTATTATGCTATACGTTACTGATGATTATGATGCACTAGTACCTATTTTAAAAGGAAAATCAATTATTTTATAGGTCAACTAGTTCTTTGTCAAGAGGGAAGCATGCAGGCTTTGGGGCATCTGGACTTGAATTTACATTTTATGACCTTATCTATGCTACAAATCAACAAACTCTTAACTTTAGAGGTTATAATATAGTCATTGTAATACAATAAAATACAGAACGTGCTAAAAAAAATAAAGCCTGAATTGGACAGTGTTTTTAGATTTGTTATCGTATCTGTGTCCTTAATTAATAATTTAATTAATTATTTAATAATTTAAATAATTAATTCATACTAAAAAGACAAACATGGCCATTATCAACACTCAAACAAATTACGTTTGCTGTTTGTTCAAACTATTTTTTTTTAAATGAGCTGAAACAACACAATTCTTGAGTTTTTGGAGGTACAACTTAATTGTTTTATGTTCAATCTACTTAATTTTGTAAGAACGAATAAGTTAACTTAATTCCTTCATGTTGTCCATATGTGTTGGACAAATCGATTGTGTGGAACCCAGCATTATTTGCAGTGAATCAAATCAAATCAGTATCAACAAAATACTTCTTTCGCATTTACACATATTACTTAGTGCAGCTCTGGTGTGGAATGAATGTGTTTACACAGAAACCTTTAATGCATAAATTGTGTTAAGAGATTAAGGTTTTCAGTAAATTATATGAAATTAAACCACCAGTAGATTGTGGAGTTAGTTGAATCTTTCACTTAAAGGATTTGTTCAGCTGTAGATGTGAATGGGTAGACTTACTGAATCATTTACTGCTGACTCTTTGAGGAACAAATGCAGATAGAGAGAAAGATACATGTTTTTTTAAAATATGTATGACCATAGCCCTTTCCAAGTGAAACGTTTTATTTGTTCATTCAATAGTCCAATGTTATTTGGGCTTTGATTATTTTTGTATGTTCTCCATATTGTACAAGAAAATGAACAATGCACAATGCTTAATTGTTTGTTTGTTTACTTATTCAAACCAAACATGGGTAAACAAGTTATAAATTGTGCACACAATTAAGAAAGAAAGTCAATGAGGTTTTAAAAGGCATTGCTGTGAATAAATAAACATCAGTTTTAATATTCAGTTTAACTACCCATTTAATTCGAGATCTAGATATGTTTGCAGATCCCTCATCTTGTCAACTTGTCCAGAAAGTGTCATCGTAGCAAATCATTACAGTTTCATCAACCCTATTAATCAGTCAGTTGAAAATTCTTTTGAGCTGTAAGGAGATATGAAACGCGGAGTCATCCGACACCCGTTTCCACGTCCATCTCTCTCCATCCTCCCGCATACCGTTCTGGCTGAGCGTCTCGCTAACTGTTTTTTAATCAACTGGTTTGCATACGGGAGTCCCCACGGGTCACTTCCCCAGAGAATGAGGGGCCAATGGTTCCTACACAGCCGACTGGGTGGCCAAAATAGGAGGAGGGAACCAAGAGGCGCTTAACTTCACCTTTTAGCCCGATTCCACACAAAAGCATTAGCATTTAACACATCCAGACACTTTACAAGAAGTTGGGAGCGACAGTGGTCTCCAGCCAACTATTTATAGCGCAGTTAAGCATTATGGATGGTGAATAGTCAGCTTTTTGTGTTGCAGGTTAATGCCCGTAAACACTGGTAAATTATCCGTGTGTGGCTTTGGGGACAAAAGCAAAGGGTGATGCACTGAACGTGAATGGGGATGAACGATAGGGGCGTATTTGGAAAATTACCCATCATACTCTCTGGGTATCACGCACGCACAACACAATCCCACCGGGATGACTTGCCAGACCTGCTGGAGAGACGCAGGCATTAACACCCGCCACTTCCACTCTCCCTGGCCTGGAAAAATGAAGATGTTCATTAACTTGAGGGGATTAGTGAGCCTTTAAATCACTTTTATGATAATATGTGGCTGGGGGGGAGCTGATAAAAAAGACTCACCTTATCTTCGCTAACACCTTTAAGTGCAGATCTCTCACTGGAATTTACACTTGATGTGATTTTTTATTTATTTATTTTTTTCTTGTAACTTTTTTCCAATTCTTTGATTTTTACAATGTCTCTTGATTTTTGGTTTTAAATCCAACTTTGACACAATTATCTTAGTTCTACAAAAAGCATGATGTAGTTCTTAACTTCATTCCAATTTAAAAAAAACTATATTTATCTTGTGTTTTTAAGACTCACCTGATCTTCGCTAAAATGTATACCATTTTTTGTAACTTTTTCCAATCTTTGATTTTTACCGTGTGTCTTGATTTTTGATTTTGAGTTCAACTTTGATGCAATTCTGTTAATTCTACAAAAAACATGATGTAGTTCTTAACTTCATTCCAATTAAAGCCCTATATTTATCTTGTGTTTTCACCTTTTCGTCTTCGCTAGCTCATTTAAGTGCAGATCTCTCACTGAAATTTACACTTGAGGTGATTTTTCTTTTTTGTTTGTTTTTTTGTAACTTTTTCCAATTTTTGATTTTAACAATGTCTCTTGATTTTTGATTTTGAGTTCAACTTTGATGCAATTCTGGTAATTCTACAAAAATGTATGTAAATGTAAAAACACTTTTAAGGGCAGATCTCTCTCTGGAATTTACACTTGATGTGATTTTCTGTAAATTTTCCATTCTTTGATTTTACCATGTCTTGATTTTTTTTTATTTATATTTTGAATTCAGCTTTGACACAATTCTGTTAGTCCAAAAACAAAACAAAACCGTGAAGTAGTTTTTAACTTCATCCCAATAAAAAACAAAAACAAAAAACAAACAAACAAAAAAAACACACACA
>CAIGQW010054073.1:1146236-1162851 GCA_903798125.1 Danio choprae | reverse complement strand
TATATATATATATATATATATATATATATATATATACATTTTAAGCACGGTCATTTTATGGAAAAACTAAATTATTATTATTATTATTATTATTATTATTATTATTATTATCTTCAATGTTGAAAACGGTTGTGCTGCTTAATATTTTTTCGCAGCTATGATGCGGTTTATAGTATTTTTGGTGAGCCAAGAGTTCAAAACAACATTTCTTTCAAATATACAGTACATTATTTGTAAAACTGTATAGTTCCCCCCACACATTGGATTAATTAAACTTTTTCTAAACATTTCTGCATGCCTCCAAATGTTAAAGAAAAGAATAGTTTTCTATTATAAAATGAATACTGTACTGTAAAGGCCTAGATCTGAAGACATGGGGTAGTGGAAGTCCAATAATAGTGCTTTTAAATTAAAACATATTCACTATTTGTTCATGCTGTGTTACTTTCTGGTCAATCTCATATTCCAATGCAAAATAGTCTGCCTTGTCTTGACAATATGTCTTGACCTTGATTTATTTGCACCAGATGACTGTCTTGACCAGATCTTGTTTGCACTAGTTGTGTTGATTACTTTTTTTTTTAACGATCTTTTCATTGTTAAAGAAAAAAATATAGCTGTGTAAAAAGTTAATTAATGTGCTCAAGATTAATACATTTCTGCATTTGTTATGGAAATTTGATTGTGAAATAATGAGTTTAATGCTTTAATTGTGATTATTATTATTTTTTTCGTTTTGTGGCAGAGATAATCTGCAAGAGTGGCGCCTTCCCGAATAAATATGATGCCTTTTTTCTTTAAATGCAATCGGAAGATTTAATTAAAGTAAATATCTAATTATTTCTATTGTTTAACCAGTATATCATTAAAAACTTCAGATTAGTTCGAAATGAGAAGCACAACTGATGAAGGTACTGTACATGTTCTGGTTTTTTTAGCTGTTTTCTCATCGTTTACTTCTATTCAAGTGGTTGTAAACCTTTATGAATTTATTTCTTCTGTTGAACACAAAGGAAAATATTCTGATAAATGCAGGCAAAAAATAACAATTTAATAACATAATAATTTTTTGTTCCTACTATGGATGTCAATGGTCACAGGTTTCCAACATTCTTCAGAATATCTTGTTTTGTGTTCAACAAAAGAATGAAATTCATACAATTTTGCAACCACTTGAGTGTGGTTTAAATGTTGGAAACCTGTAACCATTACCATTGACAGTATTGTTTTTCCTAATGGATGTCAATGGTTATAGGTTTCCAACATTCTTCAAAATATCTTATTTTGTGTTCAACAAAAAAATAAAATTCTTACTTTCTGAGCAAGTGGAGGAAGAGGAACACTTTTACAACCAATTACTTAGCAGGAATTGCCAACTAGGGCTGCATGATATTGAAAAAATCTAACATTGTGACATTTAGCTTTTTTTGCAATATACATTGCAACATGAATATAATTTCAGCAGATGACTTGAATAGGATTCGACTTGCATTAGATTGATTGGGATGATTCTGTAGGGCAGTGCACCTGCATAGAATACTATAAATAATCTGTAGACACAAAAATACAATAGAGCAAAAGATACACATGAAATAAACAGTGCATTGTTTCTTTTAGGAGTCTGATAGTATTCAGGTACAGTAATTTAATCAAATCAAATGTAAAAACAGTGCATTCACTGTATAAAAAATTCAATAAAATACATTTTCATTAAAGTTACAAATGGTACATATATATAGGTATAGCTGTCTTTACTTCTTTTCTGTCCTTGGTCAAAAGCATTTTGGAAAGATATTCTTAACATGGTAAATTAATTGAAGAAAATATACATTTGGTTCCCAAATTATGTTTATTTCATATATACTCTGTAAACCTGGATCTGAACACAAGCCAACGCAAACCTTTAGATTTTAGTTAACTCCAAGCGAAGCGTGTTATTGCTTTAAATTGGAAAAAAAAACTCAAAGACCATGATGTGGACAGTGGATTAAAGAAATGACAAGCAATCTTGCTCTGGAGAAGCTGACATATGCTGTTAAAGGAAAATTACAAGATTTTTATAAAATATGGACCCCCTTTCAACACTTTTTAAACCAGGTGGACCATGCAACATTTTTTGATGTTTGAGCTTTCAAATCCTTGTTGGTGTCTTATTGTATTGTTCTGATGTTTTACATTTCAGCAACAATTAACAAATTTGTTTATCCAGTAACACTGGAAGCCTTGAAATGCAAGGTACAAAAATGCACTGAACATTGTTGTTTATTTATTATTTTTTAATTATGTACTGTTATTATTTGAATTTATGTAATTTATTTACATATTTATTTTCAAATTTTTAACCATTTGTCTTTTAATTCTTTTTATTTATTTTTATTTATTTATTTATTTCTATGTATTTATTTATTTTTATGTATTTTGTTCTGTAGTTAAAAAAAATGTGTATGAACCTTGTAAATGACATTTTACAATAAAAAGAAGTTGCGGTAAGGCTATTTTACTGTAAAATAAAAAATTGCGGTAGGGCTCCTGCTACTGTAAAACACATTTACAGGTAAAGAGGCAGTTGCGGTAACTTACTGGCAACAGTGCTGACAGTAAGTTACCGTAAAAATACAATAAATGTCTAACAGTGTGTGCTAACGAAGTCCAAAGTTCTCCTGGCTGCAGGAATAGTTGAAAATTTTTGCATATTTAATCGATGGGAAACCCTATATTGAGTCGATTCGGGACTCTTTGGAGCACTTAGTATTTTTCTTCTTTCTTTCTCTCTCGCACTTTGCTCTCCGTCTAGACTTTGAAGCTCAATCTTCCACACTCATCTCAAGCACAGTGTACTTGCTCCATTTGAACCCAGTTTCCAGAGCAGCAGCAGTAGCGCCGGCGTACGCTAAGAGATGTGAAATTACACATGGCGGTGAGAGAGGTGAAGTATCGCACATGAAGAGAATGCACATGAAAGTGTACCACGCTCAGATCTGTCGCTGAACTCCCCGCTTTAATGTGATACCAGTAATGGAAGCATTTGGAGATGAGCTGCGTCTTCCACATCAAAGCTAATCGAGAAATGGAAGCCAATTGGCGTTCGGCCTTAGCGCGCGCTGTGTCTGTGTGTGAGTGTGTGAGATGTGCACAAAAGCGGATGAGCTCTCTCTACCTAAGAGGATAGATGCAAGAGATGAGACTTGACAAGATCCCGAGTAAAGAGGCTCGCTCTTTTTAAAAACAGATACATGCTGCAACACTCCGCCAAGACGCAACCCGTCTAATGTAATTACGTTTGTCAGCGTCAAAAGCGGCCCAGAATATCCCCGTTCACTCCTCCCTTCCCCCTCAACCCTATCCCTCTCATTCTTTCACAACATCACAAAAACTGACATGTAAATGGACTGTCATTAAATCCTATTAGTTTGGCCTGTCATACCGGAGCAAGCCAACTCCTTTATTAAGTACTTTTGGATGACTCTTGTTTATATCCAGATTAGGGGCGAGAGGGAGATAAACAGACCGTATTGGAGGTAAACAGCACGTGGATCACTGTCTCTCGGATTCGGGCTTGTTTTCATGTACGTAAGTGGGTTTGGGGATTTGCTCATTCGCAGATTTCCTGTACATCCAGGCCACTGGCTTTGCTTTACTGTGGTTCTGGATTCAATGATTCAATAAGGAGAAGGTCAGACTTTTCAATTAAACATACAGTGCTGTGCAGCTGGCCGTTGAAAAAAGTAACCCTGATGACACAACACCTTATAACTTCATAATTACGAGATTTATATTTCACAGCGTGACCGAGTTACTCATAAAATAATCATTTATTACTCATTGCTTGTTATTCATTTCTTTATGGCTTGACTTAAACGTCTGTGTTCTACTAACATGTATTAACCAATCTGGTTACTAACCAATCTGTGCTAACTAACGTACAATATAGGTCTGTTTGTGATTTGCATACGAGTTGCCCTCAACTTGCTTAAGAATTGGGTCGTTTCAACGGATTTTAAATAAGTATTTTGGTGGGACAACTTAATTGTTTTATGTTTATTCAACTCAAATTTGTAAAAATGATTAAGATAACTTAATTTGTGTTGTGACAACATGAAAGAATTGTGTGGGACTCAGCAGATTTTAGTGTGGGATATGTAAAAAAAATGACAGGATGTTTACCTGAGAAATGCTAAGCATGTATAGCATTTTTCCTTAAATGCTACAAGTAAAGTTTCTGCATGATTATATGACCAAATCAACAATAAAATGGAAGTTATATAAAACACTCAGCGGTGGTTAACAGAGTTTAGAGTAAAAAAAAGTATGTGGCCTATTAATCCTATAAATAGTTTTTTCCATATTCTAAGTTAGCTTGCTGGGTGACACTTTATTCGCCTTGTTACACTTTTATTTACTTACTATAGTAATTACAATTACTTATGCATAAAATTACACGCAACCAACCTTAAACCTAATGCCTCATTCACACTAGCAACGACTTTGTAGTTGCCTGTTGCTCTGGGTGGTGACCTGCTGCAAACGCAGGTCTGTGTAGGTCTACAACACAGAGAATACAACCGACCTCTTAGTGAGCTGAGAGAGGATCACGTGAGCTCTACTTGTGCTCCTATTGGCTGTTGCTAAAGAAAGTCACTTCATTTGCATAAAGTTGAAGGATTCTCAACTTTGTTGCGTCGCTCGCCACGCCCAACAACGGTCACTGTTGCTTGCGTAGACTGGGGATGCCGGAAGTCGCTGCACTCTGCGTTGAAATGAACGGTCGCTTGTTGCTTTGCCGCTGCAAGTTGCTCGTAGTGTAAATGAGACTTAACATGCATTTTCTAACCCTAATATGGTAAGCACATGTAGTTAATTAATATCACTCAGTAGTTTAATTAATACAGTAGTTACATTGTAACAAGGACACCTTCAAAAGTGTATAAAGTCCATCCCTTCATTATTACTGAAATTTTGTTAGTAATTCGTTATATTTTTGTCAGACTTTATTTTAATGCACAATTAATGCTATTAACAAACCATTGACTAAGACTTTTAGCCCAATAAACTACCAGTTAGCTACTTAGTAATAGTTAGTAGTCTATAGTTATAGTTAATTAGTAGTAGTTTTGTAGTATTAGGAATGTAAAAAATAAGATCATACATTTATAAGTGTTAATAAACAGTTAATATCTTAATAACAGGCAGGTAATGAGCCAGTAGTAAATAGTGTGAATTGGTATTTAAACTAAAGTGTGACCACGTTTTCTAACCTAGTTATTATCCTTAAAGCTGCACTAATATTGCTAAAAAAATGTTGATATTTGAAAGCGCAACAACAAATATGCCCATAACCCAACAACACCTTGACCATTTTTGAAATCTCCATTACTATACATGACTGTTGCTGCTGAGTGGCTGCACTGGCTTGATTTCTCATCATTTTGACTTTGTGTCTCAATGTACAATTTTTTAAATCCCACAATATGACTTGTATCCTGATATGGCTTGAATATAGTTTTGACTATTTCTCACTATACAACTTCATGCATCTCAATGTCACTTTCGCATGATAGGGATAGTTCACCCAAAAATCAAAAATCTTTTAATCTTTTTTTGTGTTCGTCTGAAGAAAGAAGGTTTGAAACAAGTGAAGGGTGAGTAAATGATGACAATTTTCATTTTTGGGTGAACTGTCTCTTTAATTACAACTTTTACAATAAATTGTGCAGTTATTATTCACTGTTGCAACTTTGTTGAATGTTTGCTGTAACAATGTGATTATCTTTCAAAAAAGGGATTTTAATATCATAATCATGTTAATTTAATGTAATTTTTAATGTAACCAGGGTTGGGGAAAGTTACTTTTAAAAGTAATACATTACAATATTGAGTTACTCCCCAAAAAAGTAACCAGTTACGTTACTTTTGAGTACTTTTGCATTCTTACATTTGCTGAGGCTTGATCTCTTCAGGGGTTTTTTTTTTTTACAATGCACTGTATAACTTACACCGACAGTTTAAAGCAATGTGTTTGCTACTTTTGTACTTTTTGTCTTATTAGTTAAGTAAAATCACTGTCCATTGAAATAATCCCCTTTTTCTTTTTCTTCGATGCGTTAAAAATAATGAACTCGTTCTCTCGTTGAGTACATGATTTAGTTTGACTGTTCATTTTAAATTGGCAGTTTATTTTTTAAATACTAATTAATTTAAATAAAAAGTAACTCTCATTACATTTTTAAAAAAGTAACTCAAATATTTTTCCTTAATTTTTTTTAAGTCATTAATTTATTCATTCATTCATTTTCCGTCGGCTTAGTTCCTTCTTTATCAGCGGTCGCCACAGCGGAACGAACTATCAACTATTGCTGCATATGTTTTACACACAGCGGATGCCCTTCCAACTGCAACCCAGTACTGGGAAAGACCCATACACTCTCGCATTCACTCTCGCAGACCCACCCACACACACATACACTATGGGCAATTTTGTTTACCCAATTCACCTATATAGACTGTGGGGGAAACCGGAGCACTCGGAGGAAACCCATGCGAACATGGGGAGAACATGCAAACTCCACACAGGAATGCCAACTGGCCCAGCTGGGACTCGAACAAGCAACCTTCTTGCTGTGAGGCGACAGTGCTAACCACTGAGCAACTGTGCCGCCCTATTCAAAGTAATTTGTTACTTGTTACTTAAAAAAGTAATATTATTACGTACCTCCCATTACTTCTAATGCGTTACCCACAACAACGGTTGTAACTACATCTTAGACATTTTCTTGAAGTTTACAGCATATTGAGTGTAAATCTCACTCTGCGAGTACGTGTACATCCGTAGAAACATCCCTCTGTATAAAAGGATCTCATTGTGCACAGGAACAAACACAGGAATAGTTGATAGAAAAAAAGCAGGAGAAAACATTGAAATTCGAGCGCTCTCGCAGCACACCTCGTCTTCCTCTCTCTCACACTCTTTCATTCTGTTGCCTCTTCATCATCCTCATCTTCGTCAAACTGTCAGCTGCAATTCCAGTCACAGTCAGACTCGTTCTCATTAAATTAATTACGACCACTCAATTGAATTATGATCAAAGACTCTACAGAAACCCAATTAGCATTGTTTTGATCCTCGGCAATCAATTGAGAGATGTCTCTCCTCCCCGCCTCATCAGCACAATTAGGGCCAAATTCACAAAGCTATTAAATAATGAAGAGAGTTTTGCTCGCTGAAATGTGAGTGATGGCGAAAAAATTGTGATTCTGAGGCACTGGGAACAGTTTTGTCACTCGCTCAACTTTAACGTTTTTTTTTTTCATCCAGAATCAAGTCTACATTCAGAAAGTGTTCTTACACATTTCCAGCGTTTACTCTCACCTTCATGTTCTACCAAAACTATGACTTTTGTTTTGTGTAACCATTTATTACGTTTACATTTACGATTTTGTCTGAAGTGACTTACAATACATTTATTTTGTGTGAGACGAAAAGGAGAGGTTTTGCAGAAGGTCTGAGCTGCACTTTTCCTCACAAAAGTGGTCATTATTCACGTTTACTGTATAGAAAAGATCAACTCTAAAATTTTACTGTAAATAACTTTTATGCTACATAAAAAAACAGCATTATGGGTACATGATGATAGAAGCTTCACTTTGAAACCTGACATACCTAACGAACACTGACTTAGTTGTTGAAACCACTAATTGCTTTGTGTTGGGAAAATGTTAATCGCCCTTCCATTGGACTTTGGTTGAGAAACCTAATAACATGTTTGGCTCTTGAAAAGCTCACTTATGTAATAAGACAAAATAAATCCTCTGAATTTTGTGATATCTGGGAGGTGTTTTTGAACTTTGTGGAAAATGGAGATATTGAAGAAGCTTTGGAAGACTGAAGTTGGTGAATGTGAGTTGGTGTTTGATTAGATTTATTCATTCATTCATTTTCTTTTCGGCTTAGTCCCTTTATTAATCTGGGGTCGCCACAGCTGAATGAACCGCCAACTTATCCAGCATATGTTTTTGCAGCGGACACCCTTCCAGCTGCAACTTATTACTGGGAAACACCCATACACTCTCATTTACACACAATACACTACAGACAATTTAGCTTACCCAATTCACCTATACCGCATGTCTTTGGACTTGTGGGGGAAACCGGAGCACCCGGAGGAAACCAACGCAAACACAGAGAGAACATGCAAACTCCACACAGAAATACCAACTGACCCAGCCAGGGCTCGAACCAGCGACCTTCTTGCTGTTAAGCGACAGCGATACCCACAGCGCCACCGCGCCGCCTTGATCAGATTTATTTATTTTTAATTTTTTTTTATTATTATTTCAATTTTATTTTTTCCCTAAACCTGTCTGGGGTAAGTTTTGGGTATTGGGGTTTGATTTATTTGAATAAAGACGTGTTATACAAAAACAATTGTATATTTAAAGGTGCTGTATGTAAGTTTTTGACTCTTCTAAAGCATAAAAATACCATAATATGTTTGCAGATATTTAAGAAACATGCTAAGTGAACATTCCTGTTTATCTGAAAAACAATGCTGAAGTCAGATATTTTGCTTTGAAAATGTGTGCTACGTGCCGGAATGCTGTCTTTGTTTTGGTTCTTTTAACCTGCCCACTGCCACTTTAGCCAATTATATTTCAGCACCCCGGGTTGCCTTCATGGAAAACCTTGTATTTCATTCATTCAGCCAGGAGTACTCTCAAAGCATGTGACCACGACCGAAAATGTGACCTCCAGTGGACAGTACCTGAATCCAAAATGAGTTCCACATGAAAATAATTAGCAAATAATATAAATATTACGAACGTAAACATTAGGTGAGCAGATTACATTGTAACCCCATGTTCTAACAGCACGCTACATGACTAGATTGGCAGTGATAAGCAATTTGGCTGTTTGCACCAGACAAAACATGATAGAAATTTAAGCCATTCAGAAGCACAGAATATGCACTCACTGCACTCAACGAAATGGTAAGGTTTATAATCTAATTAATACATATTAAACCTCTGTAACATTATTAAATGTAGATGCTGAATCACTGATATGTGTTGGCTTTCACTGAGTTTCAGTTCTAAAGTTCATTTTCAAATGGTTTATTTTATTTTTAAGATCTGAGGTGAACTATCTGCTGCTGCTTTAATAGTATGGCAATAAATGTCATGTAAAATTGTTATACAACTCACATTTTTAGCATTTAACACCTAATAAAGCACATGAGGTGTGCCTGAGGTGATCATTGTCATAGTTCTGTTGTTCAGCTGCAAGAAATGGAAGCCGTTTCTAAGATATACATTTCAGGTGTTGGTTAGAACAAATCCTTTTAATATGGAAAATATTCCTTCTATCGCGTGCCGTTGCTTTTATTTAGAACACGGTTTAAATCAGCCTTTAGGCTTGATAGTCAAGCACGCTCCTGTTTATGTCGTCAATCTGGCAACCTGCGCTTGCGTGTGTTTTGAACCAGGAGTGCAATACCTAGTTCAACCACTGGATGTCAAACTTGCATATTGCACCTTTAAAGCTTTTGGTATGCTTGCTAAGGTTAACTAATTACATTTAGCTGTTTTTCTTGTTCATTTGGTTTAAAGCAACTGTGCAATTCTGCAATGAGTTGCATAATCAGTGCATTGTCTCAAAAATGACCATATATTGCTGAGCTGTGTTGTTTAAATCTTGAATAGATATTTTTTTGTGTTTTAACGTAATCATTGATACATCTTTTTTATTATATTTAAAAAATATGTAGCTTGTTAAATGTTCAATTATTTTAAAAACAAAAACAAATCCTGAATAGTTGCCTGTTTTGAACAAATGAGGCTTTCTCATCAGTGTTGGTCAAATCTGAAATTGACTAATTTAAACTCACTTTTCCTTGGTAAATTAAACTTGATTGGTAAATAAAAGTAAATTGCTCTTTCAAAAGGTATCCTGGGGTACGTACGGAGTGTGTGGTTTTCACAAAATTCTTCACGTGAATTTAATTGTTTCTGAATCAAGTGTAATTGTTTGTGGTGGGCACGTGTGTATCTGGCAACCTACATTTGAGTGTAAATATCTACAGTAGATATTATGTTGCTGATCCAGTGTGTGTGTTTGTCTTTCATTTGGTGTGTGTGTGTGTGTGTGTGTTGGTTGCTTGTGATCCTCTGAGGAGTGGATGGGTTTAATCTTTTGCCCTGAGGAGGGTCTCAGAGCTCTAAAACGGTGTATTATTCGTGCTGGCATTAATGCAGCCAGCTGAGGGTGGTGAAGAGGGAGGAATCGATGCTTTTAGAGCACCAGTGAATGAAATTCAGAGAGCTAAATATATTCACCACACAAAGCCAAGCATGCATCCGTTTAACAGCCGGAGTGCCCAGAGATTATGGAGCAAAAAAAAAAAAAATCCTTAATCCAGCTGCATCCTGGAGTTAGGATTCTGTGTAAGGATTCAAGTGGTAAAGACGTTTGGCTTTGTATTTTCATGGAAAACTTGTTTTGCATTCACTCAACATGCAGTTAATCAGATGGTTGTTTTCCAAAAGAGTAGCATATATTTCAGTCGACACTTTTAAATATATATTATTTAAAATCATTTTAAAAACACTTTACAATATTAACATTAGCGAGAGCTGGGTTTAAAGGGGATGTATTATGCAAAAAAATCACTTAAGGGGTTTAAACGCAGTTGTGTGGCAACAGTGTGTGAATATAAGCAGCTTCTAATGGTAGAAATGTATTAATAATTTTTTTTATTATCACACTATAAAAGACACACTTTATTTACTTTTATCTGGAGAAACACTTTGATAGACATTCTCCCTTTGTATGTATCATCAAGCCCCGCCCATTAGTGACAATCTCCATCATTAGCATAGGATGTTAGTCTTGTTTTTGAATCTGCCACTATGCTGACACATAGCCATTTGTAGCTTTTGAAAAGAGCACAATCTAATTTGAATTTAAAGCGACAGTCACTAAAATGGCACAATTAGTTATACAACTTTATTCGTGGGGATTTTTTGAGCTGAAACCTCACATACACACTCTAGGGACATAAGAGACTTATTTTACATCTTGTAAAAAGGGGACACAATAGCTCTCCTTTAACAAATTTTAGCAAACACTGCACAAATGCATTGTTATTGCTAGAAATGCAGTTACACTTTCACTGCAGCTTCAACTAATTTAGTAGTAACTAGTGCCACAGATTTTTTTTGTTACTTGAATTGTGTGTGTTTTTGTGGCCCAAACTTTACTCCAACTTTTAAAACGTCCAACTTTTAGTTTGATTTGAGTTTATTAGTCTTTAGACATCTTTAGTCATTCTGTATGATCACTGGGTTTGAAAATAACCCTTCATTTAATGGTTAAAAATATATTTGTGCAGACTTAATACAATATTTAATGAAATGTGCCTAATATGTTGTTTATGAACCCCATAAATAAAGTCAAAATATGTAAGAGACCACTTCAGATGCTATTATTGCATTAGTAAATGTTAAAATGAACTAAGATTAATAAGTGCTTCAGAATTCCTTTTTTCTCTCGTTTTTAGTTAATGTCATTATCTGACGGAAACAAATGAAAACTAATATCCATGCATTTTAGTATGTGATTCATTGCAATATTCACTGGCTAATATGCTGGCTCTTTTGCATTATTTTATTTATAATTTTTTTCATTTTGCTTGTCTTTGTTGATTACATGTACATCTTTTCATTATTTCTTTACATCTGACTACATATACATCTTTTAACTGTCCATATCAGGTCTGAATTTCACAGTTCGCTAAGTTGCTAAATTACCCAAGTTAAATTGTTGTAAAGTAACAAAACACTGCTTATATTTAATTCAATTAAATTAAATTTAAAAGTTTATTTATATAGCGCTTTTTACAATGTAGAAAGCGCTATATAATGTCAAAGCAGCTTAACATGTTCTAGTAACGTCCAGATTTCAGAGTGGAACCACACACTTGCTTGTGTAATATTTGAGTCAAATAGTGATTAAATAAAGTATTAACCTCATCTGTTTTGTACATATTATGAAACATTCTCAAAAACCGAATGTTTACTTAATTGTTGATGTTGCCGTATCTCAATATTCCCTGCCTGGCCTTCTCATGTTGTCTGCTGTGTGGATGTAATGGATTATGCTCCTTCAATGTGATCCTTCAAAGGGCTGTCATTATTTTTGGCATCTACTTGATTAGTTTACCACTATGAGGCTGAAAATTAATTAAAGTGATTAAACGGGATACTAATGGCGAGGTGACGGAGTACCAGTGTTGGCTCAGCTTTTCACCTTTTCGAGAACACAAAGGGGTGACGGAGAAGAGGAGAAACAGAGGAGCTGGAGAGACGGAGGCTTGTTTATCGCATACAAAATTCCCTTTCTCCACATCAATCAGTCAAGCCCCGCCTGTATGCTAATAATGAGATTTAAATATTCCTAATTGTGCAGTCTTGACCAATTATTACAAGACTTGACACCTTTCAGCTTTGTTTCAGGTTATGACGAACATTCATGTTCAATATGCAACTTTTTATTATTTTATGTGGACATTTAAAGTGATAGTTCACCCAAAAATGAAAATTTGGTCATCATTTATTCGTCACTTGTCACAAACCTTTATGAGTTTTGCTTTTTTTCTGTTGCACACAAAGGAAGATATTTAGAAAAATGTTGGAAACCAATGACTGGAAACCATTGGCTGACAGTATGTGTTTTTCCTATAGTGGAAGTCAATGCTTACCGATTTTTAACATTCTTCAAAATAACTTTTATTTTGTAAAGAAAGAAACTAATAAATGTTTGGCACCACTGGGTGATTAAACAATGAAACGATGTACATTTTTGGCTTTTACGTCCACAGATTACATCCTATTTAAATGTTTTTGTGTGTTTCAAAACAGTGATTAAAGTGTCTAAGTTATGTGCCTTTTAACTACTTTAAGATCAAAATCTTTCAGGTTTATTTATAATTTTCAGAGATGTATTACAAAGGACTTTTGTTGCTATTGGTGTGTGTTTAGGTAGGTTAATGAGTAGGGGGTCATTGACAGTGTAATTAGGCAAGGCAAGGCAAGTTTATTTATATAGCACATTTCATACACAGTGGCAATTCAAAGTGCTTTACATAAACAGGAATAAAAGAGACAAGTATAAAAAATAAAAACAAATAACATGAAAACCGATAAAAACTGATTAAAATGTGTTAAAACAGGTTATAAAAGAATGAAAAAGAAAAGAAAGACATAATTGCGATCTGTCGGACGTAGCACAGTGCTCATTCAGTAAAGGCACAGCTAAACAAACCTCTACAATATAATTACAATATATTTTACAATATATATAATTATATATTTTACAATATATATATATATATATATATATATATATATATATATATATATATAATTACAATCATATCTCTAAATATCAGCAGTGATACTTGTAAAAATGTACAGTATTTATTCAAAGTGCATCGTACCAAATGATTCATTTAATTGTAGTGTAGTGTAGGCCTCTTAATATAAAGTGGGACCAAATTATAATACTTAAACTAAAAACCAAATAAAATAGATAAATAATAAAAATAATAAAATATTACAATTCAAGCTTGTTTAAATGAAAGCTTATTAACATATTTTACTTGGAATTGTTTATAATTACAATGATTCTTTGAAGACAAATTAAAGTAATACAATTATATAAAACTTATTGAAGTTTCTGATACTGTTTCTGATACCATCATGCACTGGGGCATTCGGCATTATTCACAGATTTTTTTCAGTTGTATTTACAATGTTTTACGGTTTCTGTTTTGGTTTTGTAACTTTCTGTTTTAAGGCTTCTGGACTTTCAAAAGTTAAAACATAATCAATATTTGCGTTCCCTCAAGTGGGTCCAAACCTTTTGTATGAGTTTCTTATTTGCATTTTAAAGAATGTTTGGAACTGTTAGACATTGACGTCCATATTAGGATTTTTTTTTTTTATAAAAGATAATTTTCTAAAATACTAGGGCTGCACAATTAATCGTTAAAAGATGGCGATCTTGATTCGAGATCCAACTCGATCTTAATCCAGCATTTCTACAGTTCAGCCAAATATATTTTGAAGCACATGTTCTTACATAATAATTGCATTATTTTTTCACATACATTTCTTTCAATTTGATCGAAGAAAAGAGTTTTCTGTCTTATTTTATTGCCGTTTTTATTCAAATAAAAAAGTTCTACAGAATTGTGGAGCATCGTGATCTTTATTTCAACTAAAAAGGAAATTGCGATTATCATTTTATTTAGAATCGTGCAGTTCTATAAAATTATATAAATTGTTTTATAAAACAGGGCCTCACGGTGGCGCAGTGGGTAGCACAATCTCCTCACAGCAAGAAGGTCGCTGGTTCGAGCCTCGGCTGGGTCAGTTGGCATTTCTGTGTGGAGTTTGCATGTTCTCCCCGTGTTGGCGTGGGTTTCCTCCGGGTGCTCCGGTTTCCCCCACAGTCGAAAGACATGCGGTATAGGTGAATTGGGTAAGCTGAATTGTCCGTGGTGTATGTGTGTGAATGGGTGTGTGTGGATGTTTCCCATGTGTGATGGGTTGCAGCTGGAAGGGCATCCGCTGCGTAAAACATATGCTGGATAAATTGGCGGTTCATTCCACTGTGGCAACCCCAGATTAATAAAGGGACTAAGCCGAAATGAAAATGAATAAATTAATGTTTTATAAAAGACTATAAAAGTGAGTGGCTACCAGTTTCCAACATTGTTCAGAATATCTTCTCTTGTTCAACAGTAGAAAGAAACTCAAACAAGTTTGAAACAAGTGAAGGACGAGTAAATGATGATGGTGAACCATACCTTTAATAAAGTAAATGGGGTAACTTTTATAATTAAGACCGAGTTATGTTCAATGAAAGTTAATGATGTAATAACGAATATATGATCAGATGTTGTTTCTCACTTTTGACGCTTATAAGATGACCTTTGAACCTGTAAACGTTTCCATGGTTGTGTTTTCCTGCAAATGCAGCTGTCTGATATCCCTGATGTTTATGAGCTTGGCAACTCTGCAGGCTCCTGATTTTACCACTCTACCCTCCTCTTGAATAATTACACAAAGAGTGTATGTGAGATGTGTTTGGGCGGTGTGTGTGTGTGTGTGTTTGTGAGATAGTGGGGCTGGTTTCCATAGCAATGCGACCCAAAGTGCTCACAGTAACCTAATTGGTATGCTTCTCCTGACCGCCCTTATTGTAGCCACGCTAATCATAGTCCTTTTGTAGTAATAAAGGACGGTACTAAAGAAATCTCCAGCCTTGCTAGGGTTTCCCCCTCCTGCCTTTCTTCGAGCCCCTTCAGCAGCCACCGCGCACCCAGAATCTACCGCGCTGATTGGCAGCTGGGCTCTGAATGCAGAGGAAAAGGTTTAAGAGTCCTTCCGTATGTTAGAAAGCGTTTGGGATCATGCCACCTGCTTCACATCCTGCTTTGAATGAAGAAATCTTACCTCATTCAGAGGAACAACTAGACTGCCTGGGCCCAAAAAAAGAAAGATGCGAAACAAAGGCAGTGTCTTACAGTGCTTTCACACTAGAGCTTTTGGTGCCATTCATTTTCGGTTTGATGGCTGAAAGCGGTTGATTAAACGCAGGTACAGTATAAGGTTTGCTGGCATTCATCCTAGTTCATCATGTAAACTTCAGCAGTTAGTATTAGAGCAATCCTTTCCAGATCTATTCTGAGTGAAATTTGACTCTGTAAAGGCCGGGCATCAGTGAGTGTCTGTCAGGCTAGTTTGTTTGGTGTGTTCCACATGTTGGCTCTCGTCCTGGTTATGTCAGAGGGAGATGATTCTGCATGTAGAATCTGCAGCCATGTCCATATATACGTACATGCTTTTCCTCACCTTCATTTAAAAAAAAAAATCTCCATCCACATGAA
Organism: Danio choprae; assembly: GCA_903798125.1. Lineage (NCBI taxonomy): Eukaryota > Metazoa > Chordata > Actinopteri > Cypriniformes > Danionidae > Danio > Danio choprae. The sequence continues at coordinate 1,146,904 of CAIGQW010054073.1, read as the reverse complement.
AACGCACTGTGATGCTTGTTAAGGGCACACCAAACCAACAGGGGCCGATAATGACACTTATGCTGGGTTCACGTCAAATGGGGAATTAAGGATTTGCACCAGTAAATTGCATACAAATTAATGCGAATGTGAGAACAGAGGTGGATTACCGTCCTGCAGGCAAACGACATGAAATATGCAATGCGTTCATCACCGATGTGCGGAATTTTGCTTCATTTGCGTCTTCTGTGTTTGGTGTGAACCCAGCCGTGTTGGCCAATCAGAAAGGAGAACACAGCGTGCACGCTGACGTCATGAGGCGAAAACGCTAGTTGTAGTGTCCACGTCACCACACTGTAGCCAAAAACACAAAGTTTTTGTGTTGCAGTGTGGACTGTGAATATGGAGCCTTTCGAAAATGATGATGCATTTTAGTCAGGTGACACAGCCGTGTGACCAATTCAGCTAACACGGTGGACGACATTGCAAAGCAGATGTTTTGGATGCTGTCTATTTTGACAGCTTTATTAAAGATTAATGTCAGTTTGTACATGCTCCATATTGCCTCTCTTTAAAGGACATGGAGTGTTTACTGGGAGCTAATTTTCAGCAAAGGTGAAAGTTCAACGACAGTTGCAAAATTTAGCTGCAATCAAAGAGACGTAAAGTAAATAAACGGCAGGTGGATA
>CAIGQW010054073.1:1126374-1140801 GCA_903798125.1 Danio choprae | reverse complement strand
AGTTGTTTACTGGAGACATTCTCTGAACAGATCGTTTGAATCAGTAAGTTGTTTAGCAGAGACTCACTCTGAACAGATCGTTTGAATCAGTGAGTTGTTTACTGGAGACATTATCTGAACAGATCGTTTGAATCAGTGAGTTGTTTACCGGAGACTCGCTCTGAACAGATCGTTTGAATCAGTGAGTTGTTTACTGTGTACTTGCTTCCTGTGTAGTTATTAAAAATGGAACAATGTTCTGAAGTGTTACAGATTGACAGAAATGAATCACTAATACAATTTTTGGCACCGGCTGGGTGACCATTGAATGATTAATAAATTAAAGTTGTAATTTAATGTAAACTTTAAGCACATTTGATTAACTCTTGCATGATAAAACAGTTGATGCTCAATGTAAAATCTGTGTCTGAGTGAAACTCTGCTCTCCGTCATCTATTTAGCAGTACTGTAGGTCTCTCTGTGAGGTGTCCGTCCTGCCACTGGCCGTCTGTAAAATATGCTAAGGTATATAAAGAAGCGGTGGGTCTCCTGGCCTTTTGCTGACATTTACAGCTACTGGGCAAGGACATGGCCTTTTCTTTCTCTTCCCCTTTTTCTCAGCTAATCAGGTGGCTTGAATAGGAGGCAGATAAGGCTATTGTTTGGCCTGACAATGTCCTGATGGTTTGGCCCTGTGGAGATCGCAGGCAAGGCTTCTCCTTTTAAAGAAGCTGGCCCACCAGAGAGAACTCATTAATGTGCTGCATCTGGGTTAATTAGGTGGCAGAAATGCGTCTTGAGTGCAAAGATGGAAAGAGAAATAATGTAAAAGTCTCTAATGGAAACCTAGCATGGGTTTCGCAGTTTTAATTTTACTTCTGTTATACGTGTGGTTTTTGTGTAGAGAAACATGTATGTTTCTACGTAATGGCTATAAATATGTAAAAGTGACTTACAGTTTACTGATCGTATGTGTTTGTGACGAGGTATAATGTGTATTTTGCAATTACGCACAAGAGAAAGGGGCTGTTCAGTAAAATTCAAACAGTAAAGCAATATTTTGTGAAAAATATCATTAGCAAGCAACAAAATAACACCGTTAAGCTCAACAGGATAGTAAATCAATATATGAATTTAAAATGACAACAATTTTAATTGTAAAAATGTATATATAACATTTGTGTATAACTTTCTCAGACATGGTATTGTAACAAATTACAATAAGGCTGCATTTGTGAACTATATTCGTTAACATGAACTAACAGTGAAAACTGCATTCATTAATCTTAATTTGTGTGTGTTTGTAAATGTTAATTTGTAGCAATTATTAATACTATTAAAATAAAAAAGGCATCTGTTCATATAATTTTAAAGGTCTGGGCTAATATAAACTAGCAATTAATTTTTTTTGTAAAATTTTTTTTAACTACACTTAAAAAAAAAGTACTGTAAAATTTACAGTAGCTTATTGACAGTTGTGGTTGCCAGTAAGACTGTAAATTTACAAGTGCACTGTTAAATAATAATTACAAATTGCTCTAAAATTTACAGTAACGTACTGGCAAAAATACAGCACAGTTGTAATTATTTTTTTTACAGTGCGCTTGTAAATTTACAGTCTTACTGGCAACCTAATTTGCCAATAAGTTACAGTACAGTATTTACAGTGCATGTTTTACTAATGCTAACACCGGTAAGTATTGTAAGTATATGGCTTTTTATTAGTTATTGTAAATGGTAACTATTAGGAAGTTGTAAAGATGTGCTTGTTTATTTGTCAGAGATCAAAAGGGGTTTTCAAGCATCAAACAATAAAAGTGTAATAAACTTGGTTCAGAATGTGTCCCATTCAGTTAATTAATTGATTTTCAGAGAACAAAATAACTACATTTTCTACAACCCCAAATCAGAAAAGATTGGGACAGTATGGAAAACAGTAAAAAAAAATAGTGATTTCCAAATTTACTTTGACTTGCAGACAATAAAACAAACATTATTTAATATGTTCCTCAAGATTATTATTTATTAATAAAAAAAATGTCAAAATAAACAGGTATTCCTATTTTGGTTCTTGCAACACATTTAAAAAATGTTGGAACAGTAAAGCATTTACGACTTTGTAATGTTGCCATTCCTTTTTACAACACTTAAAAGACGTTCAGGGACTGAAAACACCAAGTGATGAAGTGTTTCAAGTGTAATTTTGTCCCATTCTTCCTGCAAACAAGTCTTAAGGTGGGCAACAGTACGGGGTATCCGTTGTCGCATTTTGCACTTCAAAATGCACCACACATTCTCTGTTGGAGACAGGCCAGTCAACCTGCATCCTCTATCCTCTATACCTGTATCCTCTTCCTCCGCGGCCAGGACTTTAATGTATGCAGAATGTGGTTTGGATTGTCTTGTATACAAGTCTATACACATTTGGAAATTACCACTTTCTTTTTTTATTTGCGTTTTCCATACTGTTCCAACGTTTTCTGTTTTGGGTTTGTACATTTTACCAAGATTTACTCATGACACTTACTAAAATGTCATTCAGTGAAATAAGTAGATGCTTAAGTTCATTAGACCATAAGTAAATTGACAATTCGACAAAATATTGCACCTAAAATATAAACAACTGGCACCCTTAACAAAAGCTGATCTAAATTGAATCTGTGGTTCATACTCTATGTAGTCCAACAGACTAAAAAGTGGCCTGTGAATGAAAGAGCTCCTGACAAGATGACGAAGAGAAAGTAGACTTGACCCATAATCTGACACGTAGATAATTGCTTAAATTTCAGCTGTCTTGAAGGCAGCATTTATATTTATTGTGAGATGGAGGCAGGGTTACATGACAGGAAATGACTGGAGGACCGCAGTGTTATCATTATGTGCTCTCTCTTCCTCTGATCACAATCTGCTTTTCCAAGATGCAGCGTCTGTAAATGTTCCGTTTGTCTTAGGACGGAGGAGTGAAGATTCGCTTAAGCCTTTTAAAGCATGAGTAAAGGAATCCTAAATAAAACACAACCACATGTGTGCTATAGTTTGGGCTGAGATTTGCATATTTTGGATGTGTTCAAGTGATTTTTCTGTGGGTTGTTTACTAAAACATAAAAAATTATGTAATTATTTACCCTTTCAAAATGTACATAAAGGGTCAATATTAGCACCATGAAATGTCGAAATTTATATTATTATAGTGTTTCAGTACTAATTTGTATCTTTAAGGTATCAGTACGGAGACTTTAGTTTAAAAACTTCACATTTTGAAAGGGTTACATCATGGGTCACCAATCTCAGTCCTGGAGGGCTGGTTTCCCTGCAGAGTTTAGCCCCAACTTGCCTCAACACACCTGCCTGAAAGTTTAATTTATACTTATTAAGACCTTTACACTGCGTTCAAAATCGCATACTTCTGTACTATATAGTATGTTAACAACAGTATGCGAGCCGAGTATTATGTCTGAATTTATAGCATTGGAAAAACAGTATAAGAAAATACCTGGATGACCTACTACTTCCAGCGAGATTCTGAAGTGCTCATCAATTGGAAGATACGCTTTCCCATGATGCCATGCGAGAGAATTCATGAATGGGAGTGAAGCGTCACAACTGACATGGGTAGGTCACGTGATCTTGACAAATGGCGGATGTAGCATGTCTAGAGTTCTAGTCATACTTTACTATATAGAACGCACATTTCGAACGGTCGTGTAGTAAATTCAAATTCAAATGTAGTACATCCTTGAGTAGTAGGCCATTTCGGACACTGCTCGTGATTAGCTTTTTCTGGTGTGTTTGGTAGGGTTGGAGCTAAACTCTGCAGGACACCGACCCACCCGAACCATTTTTTTTCTTTGAAGAAATATGTGAATGTCTGATGAATATCCAATATAAAAACAAATTATTATAATAAAGTATCATACAACACACATTACATCAGTTTTTTTGGTTCATGACCATAAAGGGGGTGGGGAGCACCAGCTCATTTGCATTTAAAGGCACACACATGAAAATGGCATGTTTTTGCCCAAACCATTTTTTTCTTAAATAAGTGACTGTCTAATGAATATGCAATACAAAAACAAGTTATTATATTTAAGTTTTATGCCGTTAGTCTCCAAATGCATCCCCCATTAATCAATGCATCCCTCATTTCCCTCATTATAGTTGTATTACAAAAATGCTTACATTTGCGTAATTAAATAAACCCACATAACATCATAACATAACGTCTATTTATTAGAGATTCTTCAGTTTGGTTGGTTCGTGACCATGTGAAGTGGGTGGCGAGCAGCAGCTCATTTGCATGTAAAGGCACACACATGAAAATGGCATGTTTTTGTTTACACCCATAGTGTCAAGTTGGACATGCTGTAATATATGATCTGTGTGTAATTTTGAGCTGGAACTTCATAGACACATTCTTGGGTCACCAACTTGTCGAAGGTGGCGTCGTATGAACTCTTTAAAAGAATATATTTTTTATTAGTGTGAAGAGCATTGATCATTTAAAGAAACTTCTATGAAAAGGTTCTATGAAAATTTTAAGTTTTTATTTTTTATGGACTCTCAGCTGTACAAACAGTCCCCAGCAGCATCCACAAATCACACAATCCTTGCGCGCTTTCATCCACATGACGCATTGTTTTCACAACAAAAAAACGCCCAGTGTTTTTGAGAAGAGAATCATGTCTTGTGTATTTTTCAGGAAGCCAACAGATTAGTATCACATGTCAAGTGTGGCGTGCTGATGTGTTGTTTAGGGGCTGACAGGTTAATTTGTTTTCTCATGCTCCTCTATTGTCTATGTTTGTCATTTAAAACTTCCCTCCCTCTTGCCGTAGGAGGAAGCCAGAGCGTATCTGCTGTAGCCTCGAGCGCTCGACAGAAATCCTCGCTGTTATTGTTTACAAAGCGGCGTTTCGTCAAAAGCAAGCAGGCTGGGAGATTCTTCAGCTCATGAAAGGAGCCGCGTGCTCGTCATTGTTACTGTATTTTGTAGGTGTACACCGAGATTTTTAGTAGGCTGTTTTCACACAATATAGCGCAAATGCAAGTCTTTTAGAAAGAGTCCCTGTGGATTTTTTAAATGGTCTGTTTAATATACTGTCTCTAAAGAAAATCTAAAAGTACATCAGGATGCAGGGGTGTAAAAAGTTTTTAAAAATTAAATTGAAATGAAAGTGCTGTTACTAGATGTAAATTGTACTTACACTCTTAACAATGTTCCTGTCGAATCTACAGTCACTTACTGGCAGCAGTTCACCAGTAACTTACTGTAAATCACTTACATCAGAAAAATACTGTACTTGCATTTAAAACAGTTTATCTTGCTGTTATAGGTATTTACAGTATTGTATATCTTTACTGTAAAATATACAGTAATTTTCGCAATGCACAGTAACACTGCATAACTGTCCTACAGTAAATACAGTTCATATTACAGTTAAATACTGTGTAAAATTTGTTAACAGTATATGTATTAACAGTATTGTATATTTTTACTGTAAAATATACAGTGATTTTTGCAATTGAACTTTAAAATACAATAATATACTGCATAACTGTCCTACAGTAAAATACAGTTTATATTACAGTTGAATACTGTGTAAAATTTGTTAACAGTATATGTATTTACAGTATTGTTTATCTTTACTGTAAAATATACACAAATTTTGGCAGTGCAACTTTAAAACACCGTAACACTGCATAACTGTCCTACAGTAAAATACAGTTTATATTACAGTTAAATATTGTGTAAAATTTGTTAACAGTATATGTAATTACAGTATTGTATATCTTTACTATAAAATAAACAGTAATTCTCGCAATGCAACTTTCAAATACAGTAACATACTGCATAACTGTCCTACAGTAAAATGCAGTTCATATTACAGTTAAATACTGTGTAAAATTTGTTAATAGTATTTGTATTTACAGTATTGTATATCTTTACTGTAAATATAAAGTAGTTTTCACAGTGCAACTTTAAGACAGTAACATGTTACTGTCCTACAGTAAAATGCAGTTCATATTACAGTTAAATACTGTGTAAAATTTGTTAGCAGTGTAAAGAAGAGTGTCTGTAAACATACAGCATTAAATTGTGCTTGGGTATAAAATAAAAATAAGAGAAGAAACACTTGTTTTGTCAAATTGAATGGTCCTCTAGGTGCTAAGTAAAATAAACATCATAAAGCAGTTGATCAGGCAGACGTATAAAGGTTTGGTTAAAAAAACTGCAATGGAAAAGGTCATAAACATCTATCAGGTGCAAAGAACTACAACGCAGCAAAAATAACCCTAAAAAGGATAATTTGTTCTTTTTTTACTTAAAGTCTCGGTATATAAAAGTTAATAATTAAAATGACTCCAGTATGTTACACTCCTGGCTATATGGTCATTTAAAATGAAAATGTATTTCATATAAAGGCTCCTGTGATCAATCATAGTGCTTTTTGAAATGCAGCCCTTGTATTAGTATCATGTACATGCTGCTTTCAGCCTTGTCAGACCTGCTCTATTTAAAGCACACATGCTCAAAAATGACTTTAATATGGAATAAGTGTAAAATTGCAAGTGAATAACCTCTTAAAGTCAGTGGCCAGATCTGGATTAAACACGATGTTGAGAAAGATATGGTGGGTTATTATTAACTAAAAACTTATATGAAAACCATTTTTGTTCAAATATATTAAAAAAAAAGTCAATAACAGAAATAAAAGATATATTAAAAAGTAGTTTTGCTTTAGATCTGGTTTCCACATAGATAATTTACATTTTCATTTTGTCTTTTTATGTATTATTTTTATTATTTAATTCATTATATTTATTTATTCATTCATTCATTTTCCTTCGACTTAGTCCCTTTATTCATCAGGGGTCGCCACAGTGGAATGAACCGCCAACTTATCCAGCATATTTTTTTCACAGCCGATGCCCTTCCAGCTGCAACCCAGTACTGGGAAACATCCATACACACTCATTCACACACATACACTACGGACAATTTAGTTTATTTAATTCACCTATAGTGCTTGTCTTTGGACTGTTGGGGAAACCGGAGCACCTGGAGGAAACCCATGCCAACACGAGGAGAACATGCAAACTCCCACTATATTTATTATTTTTTATATTAATATAATTTTTCTTTTTTGATATAATAAAATAATTAAAACTGAAACTAAAATGAAAATGTGTATAGACTATGTTGACGTCTTTCAATAAACCTTTTTCAAAAACCTTAAACTTTAACCCAAAGCTAAATCCTTAAAATAAATAAATAAATAAATAAAACTATTCATTAAAACCACAAAAGTATTTAATTGTAATTTTAGCATAAGAAATGCTAAAATGAACAAACAATACTTGCTGATTTAATATTAATATTAAATGCTGTACATTTACTAATTAGGACTGTGAAATATGACAATATATATTATAGAAATTAGAAAGTTTTTCATAGCATGCTCCACCCTGTAAAAAAATACAAATAGGAAAAACAAATACCAAGAAAGTCAATGGTTACAGGTTTCCCACATTCTTCAAAATATCTTCTTTTCTTCAACATAACAAAAAAACTCAAACTGATTTTGAAACAAGTCAGTAAATTGTTTTTAAAATCATTTTTGTTGTGAACTGATCCTTTAACATCTCTGCATTGGCTGACCTCTGATATTTAAGACCTGTATGTAAAATGAAAGTGTTTTGGAGAGATGGAAGCAAGCAATGTCCGTATTTGCCATGAGCCGCAGTGTCACTAACATCAAAGCATTACACTCTTCGTGTGCTGGTAATTTGGGTAATTCTATTGCAGGGTTTGTCGGTCCTGAAATTATGGGCGCTACTGTCCTCGCGTGCCGTATAATTTACTTGTTTCCTACTTGTTTGACTGAAACGAAAGGGAAGCGGCAGCCGGGCTCGATATATACTCGCTGGAGAATTGCTGCTATTGTTCCCCTATATTTTGGTCTTATGTAAAAGTGACACAGCCAGGGAGAGAGAGAGAGAGAAAGAGAGAGAGGAGCTCTTGTTTATTTCAGCTGCATGTTATGCGCCGCTGTATCCAGAAACCACAACTTCGCTTGGCTTCCATTCTTGTTTTAATCAAGCTATTTTAGTTTTTTTAAATGAATGCTGCATGAAGGAAACAAGATTAAACATTTAAACTGTGATGCTATTCTTAGTGCTTTTAGTGTGTTTGACATCATAGTTGTCATTGTTGGTTAAAAAAAGTAATTATTAATTGTTTTACAGATATAATGGAGCATAAACATGTTTACTGAAGCTGTTTAAGTCTGTTACAGACTGTAAAGGGTTGCAGATGTATTTATTATTCTCTATATGATGATAGAGCATCTGTTTTTGGCTTTGTCATCTTGAAGAAAAAAAATTATGTATGATAATTTTTTTACAGTAATGCTTTACAATGAAGTTCCATTTGTTATTATTTGATGAGAAATAAAACATGATATGCCTAAGGCTTTTAATAATCTTAATTTAGGCAAAACATTAAATGATTCATTGGTAAATATCTCTGGTAGCACTTCAGTTAAGTACCAATTCTCATTAACCATTGACTTATGATTTTGGCTACATATAAGTACTTAGTAAATAGCAAATATTCTGGATGATCTTATTCTACATCTTTTTTCCTAGCCAAACAAACTACTAGCTTAATAACTAGGGCTGCACGATATTGGAAAAATAGGACATTGCGATATTTAGTTTTTCTGCAATATACATGAATACAGTTTCACCAGATGACTTAAACAGCTCTATTTGTCAATCATTCATTAGTTTAGGCTGATTTGGGATTATTCTGTAGGGGAGTGAATCATTTATATTTATATAAATATATATATAATAAATTCAAGATAAAAGTAAAATATACAGCATTTTCTGTGGAGTCTAACAGTATTCAGGTAATGTAATTGAAAAAGCAAATGTGAAATAACACTAGTCTTCATTGTATAAATGATTTAATACAGTGCATCTTTATTAAAGTTACAAACGATACAATTGCTCGTATCTGAATACTTAAACTATAACTTTAAAAATACCTGCAAATGATAACCTTTCACTCCACTATACTTAAACTCTGCAGTGACTCCACAAATCTCATGTGTTCAAAACTGTGGCTCTTGGTCAACTATAATCCCAATATATAAACTCCGCATTGTAAATCCTTTAATGAGACTATTGCAGATTCGCACATTGCGATATCGATACTGAAACGATATATTGTGCAGCCCTATTAATTACTACTAATAAGGAGCAAATTATAGCAAGTAATACTTAATGATTTGTTAATAGCACAAATTGTCATTAGTCTATTGTAGGCTATTAGTTACCGTTAGATTATTAAGTTCAAAGAATAGACCTTATTTTAGAGTGTTACTATTATGGATGCACAATATATTGTTTCAGTATCGATATCGCAATAGTCACATCGCAAGATCTGCAATGTTGAGTCTGAATTATAGTTGACTATAGCCACAGAACACATGTGATTTGTAGAGTCACTGCAAAGTTGTTGTTGTTGTTGTTGTTGTTTTTTTCTTTTTCTTTTTTTCTTCAAAGCAGTTAGGTACAAGAAATGATGACATTTGGAGATGTAACAACGATTAACAATTAATTTTTATGATTTGCACTGTAAAGAAATGCTTAATTTCTTACTTAGAATTTTTGTCAGATTTCCAGTCCAATTATCTAAATTTCAAACCAAAAACAATATTATTTGACTTACCCCGTTGGCAGCGTATTTTGCTTGGCATACTTAATTTTGACATTATTTCTAAAAGCAAAACAATATTTTAACTTGTCTAGAAAACAGTTCTTGATTTAAGAATTTAGATATTTGGAAAAGCATTTTTTGCGTTGTGATTATTGAATCTCTGTACCTGAATACTGTTAAACTCCCCAGGAAAACGTTAAGTAGGGCTATTCAAGCCGTTTGGTGAAATTGTATTCATATCACTAAAAAATAAAAATATATCGCAATATCAAGTTTTTCCTGTATCGTACAGCCCTAGTTACTATTCATGTTTTATCACAGCTTTTTTTATAGTGCTGCTATTTTCTTTTTTCAATAAATCTGCAAAAATGTCACCAATTCTGTGCTTTTCTGTCAATATGCGATGCTGTGTGTGCATTAATGAGAATAAAAAAAATATATATATTTTAAAAAATGGCTGCAATATAACAAAGAGTGAAAAATTGAAGGGGGTCTGAATAACTTTCCGTACCCAATATGAAGTTTTTCCAATATCGCGCAGCCCTAGTTACTATTCATGTTTTATTCACAGCTTTTTATAGTGTTGCTGGAAAGTTAAGTTAATATCAAAGATTTATACATGTCCAGGATCAAAGCAATGTCAATATGAGCATCTCAAATTTGGTGCAATTGTGTCTATTTTAATCTTGTTCCAGCCCTCATGTTTTTTGATACTCTACACAGACCTGGAGTTTTTCCTTTGTCTGTTTGAGCCACTGGGGGGCAGAACTCATCCTGGATGAAAACAGGATTTATTTCACACTATTTCTGGATATATTTGAGTTTATTTATTGCCATTTCTTAGCACAAAGTTTTATACAACACACACACACACACACACACACACACACACACACACACACACACACACACACACACACACACACACACACACACACACACACACACACACACATAGGTCCACTTGAAATTTAGCGTTTTGATTTTACTGATACTCATATTTTTATATTTTTCTCACCTAAAAAGGCTTGAGAAAATATAAAAAAGGCCATTAAAAAATATATATATATATTATTTATTTTAATGCACTCAAATTGTTGCTGGTTGCTTAAACTACTTATTTAAAATGAGCTGAATCAACACAAATCTTGAGTTTTTTTGGGACAACTTACCTGTTTTATGTTCAATCCCCTTTTTGTAAAAACAATTATGTGAACTTAATCTATTTGTGTTGGGAGAACATGAAGGAATTGTGTGGAACGCAGCATTTTTTTACAGTGTGCTGAGATTTTTTTTTTTTTCAGTAAGTTTGGGAAATTGCTAGTTAATTTCTCTAACAATTACTTTGTAAAGTAGCATGTTAACACTAAAATAACACTTTACAGCTAAGTTTTAATTTGTTAACATTCCTTGACTATACAATTCTACTAGTTGATAATACTGTCACAGCATCTGTTAATCATCTGCAACAAAAACGATGTGTATTTTGCTTGGAAATAGTTTTGCATAGAAGATAAAGAAAAATGTTGGGTTCAGATCTAGCAACTTCACATGGTTGTAGTACGATTTATTGTAAATCATTTTGGATTAAAGAATCTGTACTGTGACAGTCAGTGTTGGTTAAGTTGCTTCAAATAAAGTAATTCATTACTAATTACAACATTAAAGTTGTATTTGAATTACTTTGAAGTCATTTAATTACAAAGAACTCTTAAAATATACATATCAATGCAAAAACGGTAGATTAAAGTCTTTGCAGTAAATTTAATTTAAATGAGGCCTTTTAGTTTTATTCAAAAAATGTATACCTTGATGTTTAACATTATATATTAACATCAACATAGATGACATTACCATTATTTATATATATATATATATATATATCAAAACACTAAATGACACCATATTTCATACAACCATATTGAAAAATAAGATTGTTCTGCAAAATATAATTGTATGACACAAAAATACAATTTCTCTGCTTCTTTGAAAGGATTTATACAGAACCTGTTGTATATATCTGGGCAGTATTTAGGGCAAGAACATTATAAGTAACTGTAATTAGATTACCTTAAAATGAAAAGTAATCCTTGACTTTTTTGTAATTAATTACACCAACACTGATCGACAATCTTCTCGCTTTTCAAGTAAAAATCTGAGTATGATATTGAATATATCATTGAATATATTTCTTTACAGATAAATAATAGATGCAGATAACTGATGGGAAACAAAAGAACAAAACATATTTCTGTATTATCAATGCTATTGAAAAGGAAGTATAAGAAAACGAATGGTATTAAACTCTGCATGGTTAGTTCACTTGTTCAAACACACCTTTATGTAATTCAGGAATGTCCGATGAAAAAACCGCATGTAAAAAAAAAATGTGTCCATTGTAGGATTTTAATTATACTGCAATTCTATGACATAAAAAGTCACTTTCTAAACATGCTTTGTAATGTTTGTGTCTCCCAAGTATCTAAAAATTGCAGGTATGAACTCACTTTCATTTTTTCTCTCACTTACACACACACACAGATTGTCTGCGCTCATGTAAGTGCATTTATGTCTCGCAAATCAGTTTTTTTTTCCATGTCGAATTGAGAGACACTGCAACAAGCATTGAAGTGAATGATGTGGAATAAATGAAAGAAGCAGGACACACGCATATATACACACACACACATACGCACACTTTCTAAATCAGCCCTGACAGCAGCAATAGAGCAGAAGTGACAGTGGCCAGTTTTCCCAACCACATCCACCACCGTTATTGATCCATAATCCGCCTTCACATAAAACACCCAATTTCATATAATGCCTATAATAACAGCGCATTCAGACTCAAGTAGCCGTCAGAAAAGAGGGGCGTCGTGTCTGATGCCGAGAGAGAGAGAGAGAGAGAGAGAGAGAGATAAAGCACCTTGCATCACAGAAAAGGCAAAATAGAAAATGCATTTCAATTTTTACACTTGTTTTTTTAGTTTGTTGGATTTTTGTGGAGCACCTATAGGGAGTATAGGGAGGACTCACTATAATTATTTGCTTTTAAATTAATGTTTGTTAATTGTACAGTAACCAGCAATACATTTATATTATAGAATATATGGTATTTATTATTGCTTTACAGATGAATGTGGCTTATAACATTTACGGAAGGTAATTTTATGTATGCATTAGAATGTCGAATTTCATTTTTTTTCTGAGCAAAAAATAATGATTACTAATACATTTTTACTGTTATTTACAAAAGACACCTAACAAATGAATAATTTAGTGTGTGTGTGTGTGTGTGTGTGTGTGTGTGTGTGTGTGTGTGTGTGTGTGTGTGTGTGTGTGTGTGTGTGTGTTGGTACACTGAAAAAAGAGATTTGCAAAAAAATTTTTAAGGTAAGTGGTTGCAAAAAGTATATTGGCTGAATTTAAACAAAAACATTAAGTTGAACATTTCTACATTTAATTAGTTCAATTCAACTCAATTCACTCTAGCGGGAAGCAAATCTTTTTAAAGATCGAAAAAAAGAGGAAAAATCAAGATGTTCGTGCTAACACAGAAACCAACAGTAAGTGTAATGGAGCCAAATTTGAGCAAATGTGTTTCCATCTCCATTATTCCCATTAACCCTTATTCACAAGTCCAACAAGTCCAAGTTTTTTTTGCAAATTAAATGACTTTGATTCGCACAGGCTGATGAAAACCCAGCTACTTGCATACAACTAAAAATAAAGGAAAATCCAGAGACTTTTCAACCAATTCGGGTCTCGAATATTCCACAAACTAAACTATAGCACACACAGAATGTTTGGGGACATTTTTTTGCATGTCCTCATCAAATAAAAACTAGTGCCGGGCAAAGATTAATCATGATTAATCGCATCCAAAATAAAAGTTTGTTTTGAAATATGTGTGTGTATTATATTATTTATTTTGTGTATGACACACACACACACACACACACACACACACACACGCATAGAAACCAAACTATACAAAACAATTTTGTCACATAGATGTTTAAATTTATATAGAAATGTATGTATCATATACACATATATTTTATATAATGATGATGATGAGCCTTTATTTGTCACAACACTGTTACATGCAGCGAAATTGGACCCCTCCGACCATACACAAACATCACACATTTCAGGGGAAGACAGGTCAGTCGAGAGCTAGTGTACGTAGAAAGAGGAAATAAGACACATTAGGGAAAAAGGAGGTAAAAAAAGGCCCCTGCCAGACTTTAAAGTAGTATTATCTAAAGTTAAAATATAAATATAAATAAACATTTTCTCAAATATATGCATGCATGTGTGTTTCAATCAAACGTTTATTTTGGATGTGATTAATCACGATTAATTTTTGCAAAACACTATTAATAATAATAATAATAATAATAATAATAATAATAATAGTAATAATAATAATAATAAACATAATAGTTAATAATAAAACGCTTCTTACAATAATTCTACAGATGGTAAAATATCTCCTTTCAACAGCTGGTTTATTATAGAATTTTCTGAACGAAGGTGTATACCATAGATTTGTATTATGTTTGTGCAAAGCCCAGTAAGTGTGTGTCCATGTGTGTGTCAATGTATGTTTAGTATCAATAACATGCAGCTTGATTTATTTGGGAGGAAGGGCTTTGTGTTCTTCTGACACACACACACACACACACACACACACACACACACACACACACACA
>CAIGQW010054073.1:1104323-1126364 GCA_903798125.1 Danio choprae | reverse complement strand
CACACACACACACACACACACACACACACACACACACACACACACACTAGATCAGTGTCTTTCTCTTATCATAGCCACACAAGGCTCTCATTAGCAGTGTGTCCTGACTGTGAGCATCTATAGGACATTGTGCTTTATCAGATGGGCTTAAATACTGTTGACAGCTGCCATAATGAAGACTCTGCTGTAACTCCACAATCCAGATGGGTTGGCGATTTGGGGATGGAGAAATCATCTCGAGATACATACGCAATTGTTGCATTTGACTGACATCTTGAAAACCAAAATGAAAATTTCCTATAAATCATAATCTTAATTTGTGAATTTGGCTGCTAAAATAGCCTGAAAATAAATGACAAAGCTGACAAAAATGATACAGCAACACAGCATAAAAAAAATAAAATAAATAAATGCAATTAAAAGCAAACAGAAGCAGAATCTACCTGTATAACACTTCTATGTCAGGATCATGACTGATCAATAAATGTTTTGAAATTCAGGTTTCTTCTTCTTGTCTCTGTGTAGGTAATTATGTAGGTATTTATCTAAAACTCTTGAAGATTTTTTTTCAATGCCTGGAGCATTTTTTTTGTCAGGTAAAAAAATTGGGAATGTTTGTTTATTTATTTTAATTAATAAATTAATTCAATTATTTTTTTAATTAATTAATTTATTTATTTATTTAATTTTTTAAATAAAACATTTAAATTAATTTATTATTCTATTAATTAATTTATTGAGTTTTATTTATTTACGTACTCATTAATTAATTAATTAATTTATTTATTTTACTCATTCATTTTCTTTTCGGCTTAGTCCCTTTATTAATCTGGGGTCGCCACAGCGGAATGAACCGCCAACTTATCCAGCATATGTTTTACGCAGCGGATGCCCTTCCAGCTGCAACCCATCACTGGGAAACATCCACACACACTCATTCACACACATATACTACGGACAATTTTAGCTTACCCAATTCAACTACTGCATGTCTTTGGGACATGCGGGAACAAGGGGAGAACATACAAACTCCACACAGAAATGCCAACTGACCCAGCCGAGGCTCGAACCAGCGACCTTCTTGCTGTGAGGCAATTGTGCTATCCACTGCGCCACCGTGAGGCCCTATTTTACTCTTCCTAAAAAAGTATATTATGCTTAACAAGACTGGATTTACTTGAGCAAACAAAAACCTAGCAATAAAAAGCAGCATTATTTGTAAATATTATTGCAATTGAAAAAGAAATGTTCTATTAAATGTAAATTCAAGTTAATTTCTATGAATTCTCAGCATCTTTACTCCGCACGTCAGTGAAATGATACAGTACAATTCATTTAAATGACAATTTGCACAATAAACATTTTTGATTATCATTATTATACACATTTCCTATTATTATCAGTATGTTGAATTGTTTTTTTTTTTCTGTTTCTTTATTTTATTCTGTGAACAATTTTTTTTCTAAGATTTGTTTAAAATAAGCTGAATGCTTAGTACAGAAGAACAGAACAGCGTTTGCTTCCAACAGATATTCAAAATGCAATGCAACAGAATAATTATAACCATTTAAAACTCTTTAATGTCACTTTTGATCAGTCGAATGCATCCCTGCTGAATAAAAGTATAGCCTGAAAGAAATCAAAAAATAAATCTTACAGACCCCAAAACAGTTGAAGAGTACTGTACATCCGTCATAACCACAACCATTTCTATCTTTAGAAATATATAGTGTAAAAAGTGATATTCTTTATTTTTCCCTCTACTAATCTGAATATTCTTAAATCAAACATTTTGGTAAGAAGCCAGTGATGCTGCTGTGCTTCAGCTGAACAATGGCTGCTTTTCCAGCAGACGGGCTGTGTGTGTGCATATATGTGTGTGTGTGTTCTTGGCATCGGTGTGCGGGTTGTCAGCCTGTTGTCATAAGGGAAGTCAAACACTGAATGCCAGAGAGTCTTTCTTCCGCACTGCTGCTTGCTCAGCTAACTCTACCTGACGCCAGCCTTGCTGCCACTCACACACTCTTCACCCGCTAAAACTGGAGATTTCATGCCAAATTAGTGGATGGTGCGTTGGAGTTTTTCCCCCAGAAGCACTTTATTTTGAGGTCCTTTTTAGACTTTATATTGACTATAAGTAACTTGGAACTTCATGATAATGGTATAGGTTGTTTAGTATGAATAGACTTTCTGCTTAATATCTGCTAAAAATGTTCTTTGGTGGACCCTCGAAATCGACATTCTACTGACTATCAATTTGCATGTACATGTAAACTTGCTGTACTGAACCTAACCTCAGTTTACTAGTACCTTACTGTTATGTGTTTCTGAACTACAAAAGTCTTGTGCTGCACAGGTATATTTTTGTTAATATCCACAAATATATAGAATGGTTTCCCCCACAAGTCCAAAGACATGCGGTACAGGTGAATTGGGTAGACTAAAATTGTCCGTAGTGTATGTGTGTGAATGGGTGTGTATGGATGTTTCCCAGAGATGGGTTGCAGCTGGAAGGGCATCCGCTGCGTAAAACATATGCTGGATAAGTTGGCGGTTCATTCCGCTGTGGCGACCCCAGATTAATAAAGGGACTAAGCCAAAATGAAAATGAATGAATGAATATAGAATGGGTCAAAATCATAGCTTTTTAATTTATGCCAAAAATCTTTAGAATATGTAATATGCATGGCTAAGAACTTAATCCGGCAACATTAAAGTTTTTTATTTTTAATTTTATTTATTTAATTTTATTGAACCCTCAAATTCAAGATTTTCGCATTTTATTTAATATCATTTTTTTATTTCATTTTATTTATTTATTTTTTTCATTTAATTGAATTAATTTATTAAATTTGATTGAACCCTCAAATTAAAGATTTTTTTATTTAATTAAATTTTGTTATTTAATTGAATTATTTAATTTTTTTTAATTTTTTTATTTTTTTTTACCCTCAAATTCCAGATTCTCAAATAGTTGCATGTTGGCCAAATATTGTCCTCTCAAGCAAACAAAAAATATTTATTATTGATGTACAAAAAAATGGACACTTTTGGACACTGACTGATTATGCACAAAGATATTTATCGTCAACAGTAGAAAAAGATATTCAGCCAAAACCTACGCTGTTAATTTACTCCATTCACAGTGTATGGAATTTGTTTCTTAATAGAACTGCAAAGAAGATTTATAACCTGAACCAGTGCTTTGAGAGGCAAAAACATACAGGCCAAAAAACCCCAAAAATAATTCTAGTTGTTCAAAATCAGTTTTTGCAACAAAAATAAATAAATAAAAATTACTTTTATTTTTTTTTAAACATTATTACCCTTAATCCACACTCTCAAGCAAATGATCCAGAGTGAATAATCAAATCCAGAGCAAATGATCCAAAATTGAGTATGTGGCTCAATCCAGCACAGATCTACATGTTATTCAATCAAAACCGACTTTCTGATCTTGAATGAGCCAGTATATGAATATGATTTATGATGCTGGATTTGCTAAATAATTCAGTGCTTCAGTTCAGGTTTACCAGCAGTGACCGGGTAAATAGTTTAGACTCAAACTATGTGAGCCAATGATAAATGCATAACCAAACACTTGAAGGGGTGGAATTAAATGTTGTATTATAGTCTTCATATAGTTTGTGCAATGATGCTTATGTAAAGACTAGCTTGATCACCTTTTTATGCCTTATATCCAGTTCTTTGATCCAGAGTTAAACCGCCTGAAAGAAACAAAATAATCAGCTTTTCCCTATTTGTCCAAGGCTGTGGAGGAAAGGCAATAATGTTCAGTTTCATCCACAGAGTGATCGTTTCACATCACAAGACATCAGTGTATTGTCAGGAGACACGGATATTAATTTTGCATTCCCTGATATGCATTTTTCTGACTCTCACACTGACCATTGACTAGCATGTTATGAATCACCAAGAACCCCCGTTTCAGCTACAGATCTACTTTAATGTTCTACTGAGAAAACTCATCTACTGTACATCTTTGATGAGATCTGCATATTCATTTGTTCAGAAATGTAAACACACACGCACGCACGCGCACACACACACACACACACACACACACACACTCTTATAAACAAGATTTCAAATAGAGGAAGTAGTAAAATTTTATTTAGTTTTTTTATTATATTGTATTTTATTTTTTTATTTTATTATATTATTTTCTTTTATCTTTTCTTTTCTTTTTTTCTTTTCTTTTCTTTTTTAATTTAATTTAATTTTTTCCTTTTTTTTTATTTTTATGGTTTCATCTCGGCCAAATATTATCCCATCAAACCATACACACATTTATTCAGCATTCAGGTGACATACAAAAAAATGCATAAGACACTTATGACTGTATGACTGAAGATAGTCCACCCAAAAATAATGCTGATGATTTACTCCATTCTCAGTGTGTGGAGTTTGTTTCTCCAGTAGAACAGCAAAGAAGATTTATAACTTGTTTATGTTTGTAACAGAGGAAAAACAGAGGAAGTAACAACATTACATTTCATTGGTTTATAGTAATACACCGTGTCCTAGCAACACATGACGAGATGCCGTGATGCGATAGGGTAATCTTTTCCAACGTTATCTCATGCCAATTCGTAACTTTTTGATTTAGCAGCTAATTCGTAGTAATTTGTACCATCTCATTTGTACGTTATAGTATGATTAGCTCATCCCGCAATGATGGTTGGCTTTAGGGGTGGGGTTTAATGCTATGCCTTCTTTTAAAAATCATACATTTTCATATGACTAAACTCGTACGAATTAGCCACTAAACTGAACAAAATGTAAAATAGTTAAGAGATCAGGCTGCCTTTTTATGACCGCGGTGGAAACAAGACATAAACTTGTTTTTCTTTTGTTTTGTTTTTTAAGTAAAAAGGCAACGATTTAAATAAAAATCAATTCTTGGTAATATATTCATTTGTATTACATTAATTCTTCCAAGCAGTGAAATGGGGTGCAAGTTCCAGTCTTCCTTAATCTTTTTGATAAGTGGGGGGTAGTTTGTGCAAAATAAATCTTTGAGATTGGGAGAAACATTCACCCCAAATCCAGTCTGAGACCAGGTGAAGGGTGAAATGGTCTTTAGCTTATTAGAAATTGGCATGTCATTAAAAATGCATTGGACTTTGATAGATTAATTCTGTAACCTGATATCCTCCCAAATGCATTTATCAGATGTAGTGTTGCTGGGACGCCAAGCTGATTTCACCAAGAAGGACATGTTCCTGGATTAACATCTATGTTGATCCTGGAACAACATTTTAATCAGCCAATCAGAATTAAGGGATACGTTTACCGTTTATGTTAAGTTTAGGCTTACGGTTAGGTTTATACATGATTGTTATCCAACTATTATTCCTCTCTGATTTTGGGAATAATTTACAGTTATGGTTGGGTTTAGGGGTGGGGAAGAGGTATGGATTACATTTTCAAACAATGATGTTCCAGGATCAACATAGATGTTAATTCAGGATCACATCGTACTTGGCAAAATCCTGACATGCTGTGTTTTTTTTATCCTCGACAATTTATTTCAAGATGTATGGATACTTTTTTTTCCAGTTTGTTTAAATCTGTCAAAAGAAAATCCAGTTTTTGTCCTAACTATTTGCGATGGTGACAAGCTAAATTTTTATTTTACAAACGCTTTCTATTTCCGTGACATCGAAGCAATACAACAGCATAAACTACTTTGACAATAATCACCTCAGGTACAGATTATGTGCTTTATTCAGTGCTAAATACTACCAGTATGAGTTTGAATACCATTTTATGTCACGTTTATTGCCATACTGAAAGCACCAGCAGCTAGTTCACCTCAGATCTTGAAAATAAAATAACTAGCAAACGGTTTGAAAATGAAAGTCAGTCCAAACAGTCCAAACCAACAACATCATTCACTCAGTAGCCTATTAATAATATTAAAGAGGGTTAATATGTATTAATTAGATTAAAAACCTTAGTATTTCATTGGGAGTGCAGTGGCTGGTATTCAAATGTTGCTATGCGCGTTGTTAGGACACACTGTGAAACTACACTGTAACTTAGTTTTTCTAAGCTGTAAACCAAACAATTATTATTTAATTCTATTTTTCTACATCAGAATTTTTAATTCACTGTGTGTTGCTTTTTATTAATTGTTTGTCAAATTTAACAGCATTTTCAAAGTGCGAATTTTGGAAGTGGAATATATACAGTAGCACACAATTTGTACGAACCACTTTTATGATACTTTTATTGTAGTTTTTCAGTTTTTCTCTTTACAAGTGCAAAGAAAAAAAAGTCTTTGTCTTCTGGACAAGTCAGTCATATAAGTTTTGAACATGAGGGCGATTAAATGATGACAGGATTCTCATTTTTTGCTTTTAGTCACACAATTGGACTGTAATACATTTGTTCATGAAATGCATTTACTTTCCTCTAAGCTCTTTATTTTTTCCGCCGCTCGTTTTTGACTGAATGGCTCCATTTGCGAGTTTAGTGACTGGAGCATGAGCTGGCATAATATAATCGAGCCCCCTGCGGATCCAGTTTGTTCAGAAGAGCCGATAACACGGGACATCCCTTCCTCAGGTAATCATCCTCTCAGAAAGAGAAAAAGCAGCACTCAGAAAGAGAAATCCACCACTGCCTGCTATACAATTACTGCATTAATCATGTTATTCTATTGCCGAACCCCCTGAGAGAGATGGGGGGTGAGAGATATTTCGTTAAAGATTTGCTTTTTCAGAGAATTTTTGCAAATGGCTTGTTAAAACCAGGAGGTCACGGGGTCAGGACTCTTAATTACACTCCAACAGGGTAGAAATGGCCAGAAGAGAAGCGCTGGGGAAAAAAAAAAAAGGCTAGAAAAGAGGATGAATGCGAAATGATATTGCAGGAAATTACAGCTTTGGTAATATTGCAGAATCCCCTCTATTTCTCTATACAATGCAGATGAGCCCCACAATCAGGCCTGGCGAAGGTGTCAGTGCAGGTCCTTATTAATAACAATACAGGAGAAATGGCCTCTCATACAAAACATTCTCTCTGTGTGAGGGGGCAGACGAATAGCAGAAGAGAAAAACAACAGAAGAGTCGCAGGAACGTATCTTTTTCTTTTTAGTGTTACACAAGCATATAGATTTCAAGTTTTATTTATGTCTATTTATTCTGCTGTGGCGACCCCAGATTAATAAAGGGACTAAGCCGAAAATGAAAATGAATGAATGAATATAGAGTTCAGATTTGCACCATTTGATTGATTGTTTGTTTTTTGTGACATTGATTTTGAGCTTTTTAATGTCTGATCACTCATCAAATTGCTTGTGAATCTCAATTTCTACCCCTCGTAGTTTTTAAAAAGAGGCTATATGTAAGATTTGTTCAGTATTCTTTGACAATACGTGAACGGCTAGTAATCAAAGTAAAAAGAAAATCAAAAAGTCCAATTTGATAGACAGTAGTCAGATTTTAGGTTAGGTGAATTCATAAGGTGCTGCAAAATAATTCAGTTTGAAATAAGATTATTTTACTTACCCTTTTGGCAGATAATTTTGTTTGTTTTAGGTGAAAACCCATTTAATTTTGACTTATTATTTCTAAAAAAAACTCAAAGAAAATGCTTCTTGATTAAAGAGATTTTAAATATCTGGACTAGAAAAAAAAGACCAAACCCTATTTTGTCCATTTTTCCACTGTGTGACATTAAGAATCTCCCTTCTGTTTGGTAAAAAAATAAAAATAAATAAATAAATAAATTCAACTGTAATCAATATTTGATGCAAGTAAAAGGGATTCACTTGAACTATAGTCTATAGTTTCAAATACTATATTATAACAGTGTAATATTGTTTACCTCATCTGCTGGCGTGATGCCACTGATTTGCGTAGCTTGGGCAAACAAATGTACATCATGGTTATTATGGTTATTAACTGTTTTATTTTTCTTGTGTGTTTGTGCTATTTAATGGAAAGCACACTACATATTTGCATATTCATTTAAATGTTGCTTTCAGCAGCATGGGCGTCATCGGATGTTTATTGGTATATCATATTTCTAACTTTATTTTACTTTTTAGGAAAGAACAAGGAAGATCTTAATGAGTGCAGTCTTCAGTAAATCAGTCTCATGTATATCTGCTTTATTTTATATTTTTATTTCTATATAATTGTATTAATATTTTTGTTTACTCAGTTCAATTAGATGAAAAAATTGTCATCATCTACTCCACTTATTTCAAAACAGATATGTGTCTCTGTCTGTTGAACTCAGAAGATATTTTGAAGAATGTTGGAAACCTCATTAGACTTGAACAGTTCTTTGTCCCTAATATAGAAGTTATTGGGTACTGAAACTTTTGAAAATGTCACCATTGGTGTGTCTGTAAATACCTGAAAACAAAAGTCTTAAAATATGATGACGTCTTGTGCGTGCGTAGAATGTGTTTAGGAAGGTGTGGATTAAAGACAAGCTTGAAGAATCACGCACAACAATGGCGGAGTATGTGGTAGGGTTTGTTGCTATCACTTTATCAGCAAAGTGTGTATTTACTTCACACTACAACCAACAAAAGAGATGCATCATACACATGTGGCAAATTCTACATACACAACAGTGCCGAGCTGCCGATAGCACATCGTCACTGCCTTACAGGTACTGTTTACTAACAATGTGACAGCGCCAAACACTGGTCTAGCTTACGCAATACAGCGTTTTTGGCCATTTCGCAAACATGGATAATTTTTGAAAATGTGGTCATATAAATGACGTTTTTTAAACCGCAGAAGAAGTACTTTTTATGTTTTTGGCTACATTGTTGTTATGTAATTGTAGCCTTATTTGTTGTGCATTTCTCCATTGTGGTTAATGCAGTCAGTATTACGACTGATAACCCTTTACCCCATTTAACTGCATACCTATTTATTGGGCTATTAATAATTAGTGAGTAGGAAAGAGCTGTAGAGTTGTATTCATAGAAATGTATTCTGAAAAGTCAAAGTTTAAAAAGCAAAGAAAATGTTGGATCTAAGCTAAGATGAACAATCAACAAACAGTTCACTTAAAGAGGCCCTATTATGCAAAAATCACATTTATAAGTGATTTAAACAGTTGTGTGGCTACAGTGTGTGAATACAGCCAGCCTCTAATGGTAAAAATTCATTCTATTTTTTATAATCACACTTGATAAAAACAGTAGATGGACATTCTCCCTTTGTACATTAGCCTTGCCCATTAGTGACGATCTCTCCCTCATTCTCCCTCATTAATTTAAAGCGGTAGTCACTAAAATGGCACAATTTGGTTTCAAAGAATTATATATAGGCATAATAGGTTTAATTTAATTGTACAACAAAAGTCATCTTAAACTGGATGTTGCATAGATCTTTATTTCAGTATGTTGATGTACTTCCAACTAAAACGGAATATTGAGTAGGGGGCGGAGCTTTATTTTTGCACATCATTCCCTCATAGCCATCTAGTCATCAAACTGACGTCCAGACTGCCACTCCAAACGCAGAAACAAATGGTTAGTTTTTGATTGAAGACTACCAAAAACTTTTTTTTCAGTGAATTAGCTTGCTCAAATTAATCTTCACCTAAAGCATAACAATGTGCGCGAGCGAAATAAACATTGTATACTTGACTTGTGTTGATTTTCTTATTATTAGTTATTATTAGTGAATCCGTTTATTTATGTTATTGTAAACAAACTCAGAGTTTGTTTTTATTGTGTTTGTTTAGATTTTTACAATGCCACAAAGCCTTGCTTTCCAAACACCAGAAAAGTTGAATTCAGAGCACGGGTCAAAACTGACCTGAAGACAAAAGAGGGGTTAAATCATCTCCCCATGACCCCAAACACAAGCCGTCATCTTAAAACAAGCAAACAAGGCTGTTTTAATCACCCCCCGTGTGCCCTTTTTAAAGGCAATCTTTTAGCTTCTCCATGCGAATCAGCATGTGAGTGCGGCCACACTGCTGACATTTTAATGTGGGTGTCGTCGTCTCGCCACCCCCCTCCACCCCCCAACAACATGAGACATGCTGTCTGATTTTGTATTCATACCGCGCATATTAATCAAGTCGCCCTGGCGTTGGCCAGTTTCGTCCCTCCATTCGGTCTGCCAATCTGCATATCCGCATATTACAGACGAAGGGCCCCATATTTAATTTCCTACAGGAGCAGATAATGATCGGCTTGTTCATGCAGAGGGGGGCCTTTGTCAGGAGAGGTCTGATATTTCACATGGAGTAGGAAAGCTCTGATTAATGCCATGCTGAGCGGATTCCGTCGGCCCGTCGTTTCATTACAGGCGAGGTGATGAAACGACTCTCGATGTCGGCAGGATCGAGGGTGGCCGTTTGGCAGATTTACTGATGCCGTTTTAATATGTCTGAAAACATCGACGGAGGAGAGCGAGCAACAGGGCGAGAGTGTGGAGAGATGTGTTTGAGGGCCTGCTGACCCTGTCTGACACTAATATCAGCTATTTGTAATTAAGATTTTTTTTTACGTCAAACACATGGTGATTGTCTCATTGATTACCAATTAGTTTTTGACTCATCTCTTTTCTGATGTGATTTCAGCATTAGAAATAATTAAGGGCAGCTTGTTGAATTACTCAGGGTGTCCGCGGGGTCTTAAAAAGTTTTAACATTTCTTAAATCTCAAAAACTACATTTTAGGCTTTAAAACGTCTTAAATCTACTGAAATATTGTGTTGTAGGTCTGAAATCTTTTTGCAAGGGGACTTAATTTTCCTTTGTTTATGTATAGCTACCCAATCTGGCCAACACCCATAAAATCACCAACAATACATCTCAATAAAACTTTAAACTTTTTATTTAAAAAATGTTTTTTTAACTATATTTGCCATAATGGTTTAAATATTTTCCTTACAATACCGTTTGTTGAAACGGTCTCCATGTATTTACTGCTGAGGATACTGAGCTGACCTATATTTTTTATTATTAAATTATTATAATTATTGTATTATTAATTGTATTAAATTATAATTATTATACTATAATTTTTGATAGGGCAAGTAAAAATCTTTTCCAACTGGGATATTTGAAAAAAATCCTGAACGTTTAGCCCTGTATAAGTCTAAAATTTAAGTGATAATGGTGTTAATGTCTCAAATTCTTACATTTAACTTGGTGAAGCCTGCTAATTACTAGATATTATTCCTTGGTCTGTTGAAGTTCATGATGCTGATTGGCTGGAAATCATTCAATGCACAGGTAGTTCCAGTCAGTTTTGACCACAGTTTGAAATAAACGCGCCACTCTCAAAAGTTAACCGTAGTAATTTAGTGACAGTTTCCACCGGAGCCTTTATTCCACTGTTTGAACTTAAGGACGTGTGCTTCACGAGAGCCGATGGGGATCAACTAACTCGCAAATATACTCAAAAGTACATTTTATAGCAGAGGTAGCTAATACATGTTACTATGAGCTATTAGAAATACCCGTGTCATTTACATGCACACTTATAATCTCTCATAATCTCTCTCTGTCTGCCTGTGGTCTTCTCTTCAGTGTCAGTATATTGCACATGTTCTGCAGCTCTATGTATGCTATTTTATTTAAATTATCATTCCTTTTGTTTTAAGAGTACAGACAAGTGTTTTCATAACTTGATAATAGTGCGATTGAATCACTTAAGGCATGTGGTTGTTTTTTAAAATGCTTTTTGATATTTCTCTGGACTTTAAATGAGCCGTAATTAATAACAGTAATAATTATTGTGTGAACTAACCCTTTAATAGCAAATACTTTTTAAAAGATGTCCAAGAGGCAAATGAAGTCTAAAGCCTGTCTACTCCAGACATTACATAATTTCTAGCAAACTAATTGTCCTGTAACTAGCAGGGCAAAATTATAAAGTTGCACTTTAAAAAATAAAAAATAAAACACTGTGAGGAGAGCAATTAATTTTGTGCAACTGAATTTCAGATGCTGTTGGATTGTACATGATTGCGTTTGTCCCTCAGAGGCCTGCTGTTTTCCTAGGACCTCCGAGGTGCCGCTGCTGTGCCGCTGTTTGACAAAAAAAACAAACCCAAATTCATTTAACAGCATTGTAGTCATGCTAGATTTACATAACCCTCTCTTTACATCCAGAGAGGCCTCGTCTAATTAAAATGTGCTGCAAATTGAGAGAGTTGTTTGTCAGCAGATTGCACTCTGGGGAGGAAAAGTTGTGATGTTTCTCTAACAGCTGAAATATGTTTTTCTGTGTTTTTTTTCCCCCAGTGTCTGCAGTTTGTGAAGGTCAGGAGCTCGTCTTTTAGGACTGAAAATAAACCTAGGATAGGTATGAAAGTAATGAACATATAGTTGTGCTATAATTAAAATAATTTAAACATAATATAACCTAATGAGATTAGTTCAACATACAATCATATTATTTATTGATATGCATTTTTGTGAGATGCATAAATGGAAAATGCATTTACTTAAAATTTCATTTATTTTCCTTCGGCTTAGTCCCTTATTAATCAGGGGTCACCACAACGGAATGAACCGCCAACTATTTTGACATATGTTTTACGCAGCGGATGCCCTTCCAGCCACAACCCAGTACTGTGAAATTAAATAACATTTTAAAATATTAATTATTCATGTCAACATCTGCTTTAGCTTTGACAAATACATTTGTCCATCATATTCCTTGGCCTGTACGTGTGAATAACTGCTACATAAGTATGCTACAGTTATTCATACGTGTGTTGAAAAGTCTGGGGCCATTAAATGTTTTGATGTTTTTGAATGATTTGATCAATACTATTGCGATTTTTCAAAATGACTGTGTTCTATATTAAACTATATTTTGATGTGTCAATAATTTCAATAGTGACAATCATTGCTCATTATCAAAGTCCCTTTCAGGCAAGTCATTTCACATGGTGGTCATCTTTGTAACACCGCTCGGGCATTCTGTTTGAATGGGGA
Organism: Danio choprae; assembly: GCA_903798125.1. Classification (NCBI taxonomy): domain Eukaryota; kingdom Metazoa; phylum Chordata; class Actinopteri; order Cypriniformes; family Danionidae; genus Danio; species Danio choprae. Next base: position 1,113,403 of record CAIGQW010054073.1, on the reverse strand, counting down.
AACATCAAATTCTCCAAATTTGCTTGCCAATCTTATGATTAAATTTCATATTAGGAATCACCAATACAATTAAACAACAACTGTCTCTTTAGTTTCATTTCTAAATGTTCGAATCACACAAAATCTGCAGAAACTCACATCTGGTCCGAGCCCCTCCCCCAGAGAATTGTCAGTGTATATTGATCGCTGATTGGCTCCTGTACTAGAAGGCGGGGCTTCATTTGCCATATTGACCATTACACTTTTCAAAACTGAGTGACACATCTTGTGAATTTTACAGTCTTTGTTATTATTACTGATATTGACAAAAATTTGTGTGAAAGACTCATTTTTTTGTATTCAGTGCTGAACACAAGGTTCAAACGAGCAGAATATATTTGAAATAGAAGTATTTTTAACATTGTAAATGTGTTTACCGTTTTTACCAAAGTAATAGTTTCTTGGTTACACTACAATAAAGCTGTAATAGTTAATGTTAATGTATTTACTAACATGAATAAACAATTTACAATACATTTATTACAGTATTTGTTCATCTTTGTTAACTTTAATTCTTAAAAAAAAAGTTGTTAGTTTGTGTTAACTCACAGTGCATTAACTAATGTTAGCAAGCCAGATTTTGGATTTTTAATAATGCATTAGCAAATGTTGAACTATGATTAATAAATGCTTATTATTAGTTAAATACACAATGAAAGCTTATTGTAAAGTGTGACCAGTTTCTTTATATGTATTTCTATGCATGTTTGACAATTAAAATAATATAACATAAAATAATGTAAAAAAAAAAAGAAGTGTACCCAAAAAAAAATGAAAGCAGAATACTGTACAAAACAGATGTCAGTCCAACGTTGCCCATTGCTGACTGAAGAGAATTTGAAGGAGCACAGCCGTCATTGAAGCAGCTCAGAAGAATCTGTGTGAATGTTAATTGGTTTACGTTATTGATCACATTGAAGAACTCTTGCCATGAAAAGCCTCCGTTGCCACAGCAGCCAACAGATATATTGTTGAGCCTTTAAAAAAGCAGGATTTTCTGAACCGTGCTTGAACCAACAACTATTACATTCAGATAAATCAAAAGATATCAAGTCATTTGAAAGTGCTTTAATAGGTTTGCACAACTAATATAGTCACAGGATAAGTATGGAAAACACACTAGCCTGTTGTGCGATGGGTTTCGTTTTTGAGCAAATGTCCAGCTGACAGAGGGTTAACTCGATCACTTCCCGACACAGATTGGCCCACGGGGAGCGAGGCATAACTTGGTTTGCCCATCAATTCTCCATCTGTCATAGTTTAGGTCACAACTGTCATCCAGTTAGTGATGCCATTGTCAAAGCTCGTCCCATTCAGGAGTGTGATGCGGCGTGCGGTATCTCTCCTCACAAAAGGAAGTCCAATTTTTTTCCCTTCTGAGTTGCTTATCTGATGGTCCCAGAAATTTCATTTGATTGTAATTTTGATATGTGGAGTGCTTTTTCCATTTTTGTTTTTTATTTTTTATTTTTTCTGAGTCTGGCATACTTGGCAAGCCTGTTTGACCAGGTTACCAAATCCTTTTAACACTAAATTCCAAATAAACCAAGTCTTATTGGCTTTGAATGGATAATGTGGGATAATGCAGTGGCTCACAGGCTGTTAGCCACAAGGCCGAGACTTTATTAAAGGTGAATGACATTCATGCTGCGACTAGCTTTAGCGTGCTAATTGTGAAGACTGTAATTAGCCTTGTATCGCAAGGTTAGCGGCCTAGAGAAGCGGCGCTCATTCTCTTGCGCAATGTCAAACGCGCGTGGTGGGGAAAATGCTAATCTGTTGTTTGACTATTGTGCTTACAGACCTTGGAGGAGATGAGAGTGAACCTGGAGAGGCAGAAGGGCTGAGAGAGAAACAATAATGGAGAGACAAATAGTGAACTGTGCAGGACGGCGGAGGAGAGGGTGAGTGGAGTGGAGGATGAGAAAAGAATATGCTGGAATTAAATGTCAAGGAAAGATTTCAGGAAAATTCTATATATTTTTTTTTTCTATGATGGAGCTTGCAGGAAGGGCAATTTAAAGGAAATTAACACTGTAATTTATACATGTACAGTTGAAGTCAGAATTTTTAGCTCTCTTGAATTATTAGCCCCCCTGTATATGTTTTTCCCCAATTTCTGTTTAACAGAGAGAATATTTTTTCAACACATTTCTATAGTTTTTAATAACCCATTTCTAATATCTTATCTTTGCCATGATGACAGTACAAAATATTTTACTAGATATTTTTCAAGACACTAGTAGTCAGCTTAAAGTGACATTTAAAGGTTTAACTAGGTTAATTAGGCAAGTTAGGGTAATTTGGCAAATCATTGTATAATGATGGTTTGTTCTGTAGACAATCGAAGAGAAAAGAAACCCTTTTGGTAACACCTTATTTGAAGAGGGTGTTCATATAACTGTCATGACACCTTTATAGTCTTTACATGACAAACATCATGAATGTGACTGAGATTTATGCATGCATATGACGGCTGTTATTAAGTGTCATTCGCTCAGTTGTCATTTTAAATGCGAAGATGACATTGTTTGAGATGTTTTTGTTATGACAACTTGACATAAACATTTCATAAACTCTTTGTCATGACAACTTAACATTATCAAGAAAACAAAAGCTGTCATAAATCTGTCATAAACATGATTGTCTTGAGGCTGTTATAATTGTATCATGAATATTTTTTAATCACTTTTTTCAGTGGGACAAAATGATATCAAATCAATATAAAATCAACAGATTTTCATTATTCTTGCATATAATAAGCTTTTGCTTTGTAAGTTGGAAGAGTTAAGAGTATAAATGACAACATCGTTAACCCAATCCCCATTCACATGGATCTGTGAAAAATGACTAAATAAATTAAATCTGTAAATTTAAAAAAAATTCTGGGTTGTTATAACTCAACATTGAGTTGAATATAGGCGAAGCCAACCACTGTGTTATAAAATGTAGTTTACATTTAATTGAAAAAATTAACCCAACATTGGGTTTGTCTATATTTGACCCAACGTTGGGTTTCATTTTTTTAAATGTATACGTTTGCATTCTTTTAGTTAACGCAGAGACAATAATGACATCAATGACATTTTAAAAACATTTACAGACAACAAAAAAACAACTGTCGGGCAAGAAGGCACTTTTGTGTTGCAAGAAAAGTAAAGATATAGTTTTGAAACAAAATGAATGTGAGTAAATAACCTTTACTAAAACTATTTCTTTAAAAAAAAAAAAAAGAGTCAATATAATTACAGACTTTCCCTGAATAAAAATAAAAGAACCATGAAAAAGCACAGAAAATCTGACAGAATGCTCAAACCTTTTTCCTTCGCTTCCTTTCAGAGTCTCTTTTTCTTTGTACGTTTTTTTTCATCCCTCAGAACTTTTGAGTTGTGTGATTAAGCGCTGGACTCCACACAATAGAAAACATCTCCTTCCAATGTCATGACTGTGAAAGAATGCTTTGTTTCCAATGTTCCCTCTTTACGATAAAAGGGTTTGTGAAATATTATATTGTGAAGGATACTATGCCTTTTCCTATGTCCCACGTTTGCCTTGACAGTCCTGTAGATAAAATAAAGTAGGCTATGGACCCTAGGTTGAAACTGGACCCAAGTGGTTAGGAGAGCAGGGTATGAAAAGTTTTATACTGCAAAAAATGTTTTACTTACTTAGATTTCTTTTTTACTTTATACAGTAGTATCTAAATATCTCTAAATTCTTAAATCAAGAAGCATTTTGTAGACAAGCGAAACATATTGTCTTGTTTTTTTTAAGCATTTTTAAGCAATTTTGGCATATTAATTCTTAAAACAAGACTATGTTTTGGTGGTCTAGAAAATGCTTCTTGAAGAATTTTTAGATATTTGTCTTAGACAAAAAAGAAAAAAAATTAGCAGACAAAAAATACAAAACAGTACAGACAAAAATGTAGATTTGCACAAATAACGGAAAAAGCTGTACTACACATGCCAGGCAAGTAGTTGGCTATTCTTTTGGTAAAGAAACACTAAGGGCTCTATTTTAATGATCTAAGCGCAAAGTCAAAAGCACTAAGGACGTGTCCGAATCCACTTTTGCTATTTTAAGGATGGAAAAGTTTACAGGCGCAAACTCGTTTTACCTGCACATCAGCAGCGAGGAAGAGGTGGGGTGGCGGTGAGGTGCCCCAGACAAACACATACTGTGTGCAAATACTGCAAAAAGACATTTACTTACACTAACAGAACAACAAATATGATGCAGAACAGTGAAAAACTGCTGTCACAGACATCTATACGTAAAAAGCTATTAATAGGCCAAACCGCACGAACCAGAGGATTGGCATCTCTGCTTGCTCTGATGAGTGCTAACCTTACGGAGATCACACAGTGCATCAGGGTTTTCATATGAAAGTGTGAAGTGAAAGTGTGAACCTTTATTTATCAGGGGTCGCCACAGCGGAACAAACTGCTAACTAATCCGGCATATGTTTTACACAGCGGATGCCCTTCCAGCTGCAACCCAGTACTGGGAAACACACTCTCACATGCACACTCATACACTACGGCCAATTTAGTTTATTCAATTTACCTATAGCGCATATCTTTGGACTGTGTGAGAAACCGGAGCACCAGGAGGAAACCCACGCCAACACGGGGAGAACATTCAAACTCCACACAGAAATGCCAACTGGCTCAGCCGGGACTCGAACCAGCGACCTTCTGGCTGTGAGGCAACAGTGCTAACCACTGAGCCACCGTGTTGCCCTTTTAACATTCAGTTAACACTTATTTCACTTTTTAATCACTGATCTACCTTCATTGAAATACTTGCCTCAAAAACATGTATTCCTTTAATATTTGAGTTCATAGAGCACCTTCTGTTGAATCATCTCCAAAAATAAACCCCTGTCAAACTCAATGCAGTTCAAACACCATCTGTCATTTAGCCATCAACCTGTCTGCTTTCCTTCGAGACGCGATGAAATCTTCCAGAAATACCAGCAGATTGAAGATCGATGTGACTGTCTGCTCAACTCATCACTGTCTGTGTGTTTTCAGATTGTGACCGTCTAAAACAAGTACAAACTATCAATCAGAAAACAGACTGCGTGTAGCATAGCGTACATCGATTGTATCAATTTGTAACCAATGGCATCTAACACTATATACAGATGAAGTCAGAATGATTCTCCCTCCTTTGAATTTTCTTTTCTTTTTCAAATATTTCCCAAATGATGTTTAACAGAGCATGGAATTTTGAACAGTAATTCCTATAATATTTTGTCTTCTGCAGAAAGTCTTATTTGTTTTGATTCGGCTAGAATGAAAGCATTTTGTATTTTTTTAAACCCATTTTTAGGTCAATATTATTAGCCCCCTTAAGCAATATATTTTTTTACGATTGTCTACAGAACAAACCATGATTAAACAATGACTTGCCTAATAACCCTAACTTGCCAAATTAACCTAGTTAAGCCTTTAAATGTCACTAGTATCTTGAAAAATATCTAGTAAAATATTATGTACTGTCATCATGGCAAAGATAAAAGAAATCAGTTAAGTAAAAATTATATTTTAAAATTATTATGTTTAGAAATGTTGATAAAACTTCTCTCCATTAAACAGAAATTGGGGAATAAATATTCAGGGGGGCTAATAATTCTGACTTCAACTGTAGGTACATACCATGTTTTTTTAGTTCTCTGAGACTGCTGTCAGAGGGATGTTATGCCACACTATTTTTAAGACCTTGTTGTTGTTGTTTTTTTATATATTAGTTCGCCATTATCAATTTCTGCTGGTCGTTTTAAGCGAGACAACCTCTATTTTTGCTAAATGGCAGTCTGGCAAGATTTGAACTTGTGAAACCAGCACCTTTTAGTTGAAAATTGTGTGTAAAGAGGGTTTCGCGGACGACAAGACAGCGCGAGCGAGTGAGTGACTGTATTTAAGTGAGCAGCCGACGAGTGCTGGTCGAGGTGAGAGTGGTCCGTAATTGTAGTGATTATAGCCTTTGCTTCCTCTTCACCCACTGATGCCTACAGTTACCTTCAAAGACTGAGATAGACACCCCATTACGGCCCTATTCTCTCAACATTATCTCTCTTACACACAAACAGTCGCCGTCTCATGCACACACACACTCCGCAGCCCTGCTCTGCAAGTTGTGTACAGCATCTAATAGAACTACTTGTTATTTGTTAGAGAGGGAAATGGCGGTAATCAAGTAATCAAAAGTTACTCGGCTGTGTCTGAAAAGCTGTTTTGAGTAGGTGTAGTACTGCTTTTGAATGAGTATTTAATTGCTGTGTGAGCATTATGGAAGTATTATGTTGTATAAATATAATCCAGGCACACTACATTTGTCATGCTGTCATTAGCTATATTTTCATCCAATATAGCAAATTTTACTTGTGCGCAGAATTTGAGTATCACAAAACATTTTCAAATGAAGCACTGTCATTGGAAATATATGTTTTTTTTTTGTCCACAGTAAATGAGTGGCAGATGACACACTTGCGCACACACACACACACACACACACACACACACACACACACACACACACGTTTGTTTTTGTGAAAAGTGGGTACATTACATAGGTTTTGATTCATTTTATACTGTCCAAACCGTATATTGTATTGGCCTAACCCCACCCTACCCCTAAACCCAACCATCACTGGAGACTGTGTACAGCTTTACTCTCTGAAATAAACTCATTCTGTCTGATTTATAAGCTTTTGGAGAAATGAGGACGTCAGCAATGTCCTCATATTTCACCTCCTTTTTGTAATACCTGTGCCATACCCATGTCATTATAGAGATTTGTGTCCTGACATGTTACAAAAACACGTACACACACACACACACACACACACACACACACACACACACACACCATAACAACAGTCAGGTTATTTTGAGTTTGGAGGCAGGCGAATGATGGTAATTCTGTACAATTCTGATTTATTAGGTAAATTTAGTTTTAATCGTTATTTATGTTCATTTTATTACACACTTAAAAAGGACCTTTGCTGTTTATTCAAACTACTAATTTAAAATAATCTGAAACAACACAGTTTTTGTTGAGACAACTTAATTGTTTTATGTTCAATACACTTAAACTAGTAAAAACTAACAAGTTAACTTAATTCCTTCATGAATAAATTGATTGTGAATTTCTGACAAAATTAATCCAACTCTGTTGAGAGCATACGTTTTTTAATGCACATTTTGCATCTTGGCTTTTCAATCTGTTCATTTACGTAAAATGTGTATAAAAAAATAGGTGGATAGAAACATAATTCATTAATGACTCTGAAACTGTGGCCTCATTGGACAGTGAAATGTCCGCTGCATTGCGCAATACAGAGTCTCGCTGATATTGTTTGAAAAATACTGTGAGTTCAGACATTCTACTTTTCTAGTACATTGGGACGTTTACATATTTGGATTCAGCCTAAGAAGATCCCAGATCAATGCCATTTGATGAGAACCATTTGACCAGGTACTGATTTTGTACGAGTTTTTTGAAGGTCATGTTAAAGGTCCCATGAAATTAAAATAACGTTTTCTAGATTAGTATTGTTAGTTTTAAGGATATCTATAAGCTAGTGTTCTCCGAAACAGTGACTAAATGCGCATTTAGAAGATATAAACATGTAAAGCTTGTAGTTTGTCACTACCTAAATGGATCAACGGTTTTATTCACGTCACCTCATACTTCAGTTGCTCATCAAATCCTAACCAATCAAATGCTCTCTAGTATCTGACATGCCCCGCCACCTTCAAGATGCTTCTCATTTGCATTTCATTTGTTGCACTTGTGCTCAACCACTCCCAATGGCAGAGCTGTGATGAATCAAAACGCTATTGGCTGTTTTTTAAAAAGGGGGTGAGCTACACTATGTCCCACCTTCTCATCGTGTTTCGATTGAGATTACGTCAAACGTTTAATAAAAATGCACATTTCAAATCCTTTCATAGGACCTTTAAACATAACCATCTGTTGGGCATAAACAGTGCATACAATTGAGATTTACAGATTTGTACAAATTAACTACTGATTTGCGATGATTACATATTACCATGAGATTATGAAGATGATTCAGTAAGACCATCAGTAGGAAATCGACAGGTTGTGTTGAGATTTAGTGTTTGAATCACCCTCTCTGTCCTCTTGATAAGATATTATCACAATACTTCTGACAGGATACTATAAATTTTGCGATTTATTTATGTATTGTGATATTCTCAGTTTGTTTATCTCACTTCACTTTTATTACTACAGTGCAAAATAGGACTGTCAAGCAGACAACCTGACCAAAACTTGTGAAAACCTGAAAACTGGTCATAAATGTTGAATGCACCTTTCCACTATGCCGCCATCTTTAACCAGTGCACTGTATGCTGAAGGTGACCCTGCTCACTAGAAAAAAAAAAAAACTCAACACCACCATCTACTGTAGTGGACTGCAAAGAATTTGATTTTGTTGTTCAACCACATAGTATAATAACATATTGGCAATATATCAATTTTGCAGTAGAAAAGGTCCACACAAGCTCACTGGGAAAATATACCCAGGGATACATTTCTGAATACTGAGATTTATGTGCCTTGCGGCTGCATTTTGTGTGTAAAACAAATGAAACTGCAAGAAAGCGTAGTCCAGGGTACATATGTCTCAGTTTCCCAAAATGTAACCCCGGCACATATTGGAAAATATACCCTGGAAAATATTGACACGATGCAATTTCTTTTCACACTTGGTGGAGAGACATACAAAAAAACATACATTTGGTCCATACTTTTTTTTTCTTTAATTTATATGAATTGGTCACCATTTTCCAAAATGTTAAATAGTTCTGAATTACCATGGAAACAACAGATTTTAATATAACATTTTTTGCTCTAAAAATCGATGGATTGTTTCAACCCCAAATTATGGACAAGCCATTGAGTTAGAAAACTTAACCTAAACAGTGTCTGTATTTGAACCAAGTTTGGGTTGAAAATCTGTGCAAATACATATAAAAATTCATTACATTTGGATTGGACAC
>CAIGQW010054073.1:1084650-1099323 GCA_903798125.1 Danio choprae | reverse complement strand
CACACACACACACAAACTGCCTGTGCAAAAACCGTGTGTGCAACCAACATACATTTTTGTACAGGAAAAAATATCATAGTGTTGAATAATTTCAGATACCAGATAATTATTTTTCATTATAAAGATACGTTAATGCACTGCTATTTCTGAATTTTTTTTTAATTCTGTAAACTATTGATGACATTTCTTCCCAATCCAAAATAAAAATATTGTCATTTTATGTCTTTTTTTCACATAAAATAACAATAAAATATGTCAATAAATAAAAGATGTCATGTATTTAGATATGTTCATATTCATATTTAAACAACAGAATACCAGTGATTTTAAACATTTGTTTTTTTTGACTAATTTCTTGAAAAATAAAAAGTTGATTAAAGCAAACTATTATTTGACATGTCTAAGAAATGCTATTAGAACTTTATAGAATAAAAATAGCATTTTATTCGAACCCATTCCTAACAAATCAAGAGAAATTGGGAATTTTCAAGTGATCTCTTATTTTTTTTCCGTGGCAAATACCACATTCAAATTCAAAAATTCATCTGTTTTTAAATCATTCTGAATGACGATCATTATGTTGTGAAATATGCGTCAGCCATCCCATATTAGATGTTTATTTCACACCTAATCGTCATTTGAATCTTCTCTTAAAAATAAACCAATCTCTCCATCTTGCCAGAATGCTATAGAGAGCTTGTAAACACTGGGCTCTTGTGGAGGGTGTTTTGATTGACAGCCCAGACAGACAGACTTCTGATATTCAAGGCCCGGCTCTATTATGCGGCATAATGATATGTCTGCTTCTCCATGTGCATAGGGGGCTGTTTGTGTGTGTGTGTGTTTGTATATGTGTTGCGCATGGGGAATATAATCTTGTGTAAACACGAGCGTGTCTCTCAGGTGCAGTCGTATGAATGAGGGTTGTGAATGGGAGAGGAGTCTATCTGAGGAAACAGACTGCAGGAGCTCCAACCTTTCAGACCTCACTAAAAAACCAGCAGTCTGATGATGCATCTTCCTTTAAATGCAGCCATTCCAAAGCATTTGATTTAGGTCGTTGGTAGCACTTTATTATAAGGTCCTATGTTGGTATAAAAAAAGAAAAGAAAAAAAAGAGTAGTTCCATCTTAAAATAAAAATTTGGTCACCACGCTCTAAAAAATGCTGTTATTTAATTACAATTCTGGATGTAATACAGACTAAACCGTAAACATTTTTTTTAAATTAAATGAATAGGACCAAATTAAACTCAATATTTGGGTTAGTCCATATATTACCCAGTTTGGGTTTAAATAACCCAGCATTTCTTAAAGTGCATTTACTCAAGCAGCTAACAAAGCTTAACTGGATAACTCGCATGAAAGTTTCACATTCTGTCATCATTTACTCTCCCAATGTGGTTTCAAACCTTTGAGTTTCTTTCTTCTGTTAAATGCAAAAGAACATATTATGAAGAATATTGAAATACGGTAGCCGCTGACTTCTATTAGTTGGGATTTCATTCACCCTGTGTTAATGCGCATTTTAAATTGCAAATTTTGAACAAAATTGCTTAATTTGCTAAGTTTACACTTGAGGTTGTTTTGGACTTGAAATAGGAATTAGGGTTAATGTGGTTAATGACCAATCAGCTGTCTCCATTATACTTGTCTTGTTTACTATTGGTTACTAGGTTACCAATACTATAGTCAGCCACTCTAAGAACTTTCCTAACTTTACCTAACGCTCCTAATTTGTAGTTGTTTATTGATTTATTGCAAACTTTGTAAAGATTTGCTTCACTTTAGGACGGAAACCTGACTAATGGCTACCCGTGTCCAACTTAAAAAGAAAAATGTCTGTACTTTCCAATTCCAGAATATGCAAATTAGGAATTATGTGTGCCCAATTGCATGCAGTTCCGCCAGAGAAATATGAAAATTGGATAAAGCATATTTGTTGACTTATTAGCAGTTTGTTGTTCTTCCACAGTGGACTTTAACTCATTAAATAAGTCATATGGGATTCAGCTCCATTTCAGTCAGTTTAATAGTATTCATTCATTCATTCATTTTCCTTTGGCTTCATCCCTTCATTCATCAGGGGTCCCCAAAGCGGAACTACATACACTACGGACAATTTAGTTTATTCAGTTCACTTATACCGCATGTCTTTGGACTGTGGGGGAAACCGGAGCACCCAGAGGAAACCCACGCTAACTTGGGGAGAACATGCAAACTCCACACAGAAATGCCAACTGACCCAGCCGGGACTCGAACCAATGACCTTCTTGCTGTGAGGCGACAGTACTAACCACTGAGCCACCGTGTCGTCAGTTTAATATCATGTAAGTTGAAATGACTACTTGTACAGCTAATTTGATTCAACTTATATATTTAAGGCAGCAACTTAATTTTTTTCTTCATCGTTACTGCATGTTAGCTTTCGTGCCTTAAATGATAATCACATACAACTTCTGATTTAACTGTTTATCATAACGTTAATGGAAATTAACAAGTGATTTAGAGGTATTCTGTTTATTCATGCCAACTAGTATACGTAGTTAAAATGATAGTTCACCAAAAAAATGAAAGTTTATTCACTATTTAGTTCCCCTTTTTTCTGTTAAACACAAAAGAAGATATTTTGAAGAAATTTGTATCCATTTACATTAATAGTAAGAGAAATAAATACAATGGAAGGTTTTCAACATTTTTCTGAATATATTTTTTGAATCTGTGTATGTTCAACACACTGTAAAAACAAAGTTGACTCAGCTTGAAATTGTAAGGCAACTTGCTGCAGTTTTTTGAGTTGACTCTTGAGACAAGTGCAGTACTTGAGTTAAAAGTTGAGTCAACTCAATAAAACTCAAGTCGCCTTAAGTTGCTGCAGTCACACTAGAGTTTGAGCACGTGAAATTCTTTCGCATGGTGCTGCAGGATTAGATAAGATGGTTAGACATTTAAAAGCGAGGGGTTGGTCTATATTTTACATTTCTGTACAGAAAGTTCATGTTTTGATCTACTATTGGTCTCACACCATCACAAGATGCTATTTCGCAGGTCAGAGTTCACCAGGCTTGAACTTTGCAATACAGCGACATGCGAAACTTGTTGCAATTGTTTCTGGTCCACCGCATTCGCATGCATATGAATGGAAGTCTATGGGGTGTGACTGGCTTTACAATTTTAAGTTGAGTTAACTTATTTTGTTTACAGTGCAGAAGAAAGAAACTCAGGTTTGAGACAAGTGACAAAAGAGTAAATGATGACAAACTCTACAACAAGTTATTCCTGTAGTTTCCAAGTATTACCAGCTGAATTTTTCAGTTTGTAAAATATTGTATAAACCCACATATCCATTCAATCGACCAGGATGTGTAGTTTTATATGCCACACCAACCACAAACCCCCTAAAAATGCTTCCCTCAGTGACTCGCCTCCATTTAAATACTCTTGCAGCCCAATCCCAGCGTGACTGCAAGGGGTCGGACCTACACCAGACAAAACCAACACGCTCTAACCCTACAATAATGCAGGACCTCAGGGGAATAAAGCTGCTCTCTTTTTCCCACATCCCACCGTGCTCTGGGGCGCCTTTTTGTTTACACTGGCCTCACAATGAGTGCTATAGTGGCCCGCCGAAACGAGCTTGTATGGGAGTGTTCTGGGTCTGAATGTCCAGCCAGCCACCGGCCCTGCTCTGAATAAAGCCCCTTTGAATATTGCCAAGACCCCCGCTTGCATTGTCCCACATTATTCCCCCCGACAATAGATATCACACTTTGGAAGTAATTTTTGTAAAAAAGGGACGGGTGAATCAAAATAGTGGTAGCTTTTAGCTTTTGTTTCTCTCTCTCTCTCTTTCTCTCTCACTCGCTTTTCTTTCACTCCTCTAGCTCTTTTTCTTTCGTTCCTTTTTTTCTTTAGCTTCGCACCCGCCCCGTATTCTCTCTTCTCTCTCGCCGTTTTTTTTTCCCCAGCGCCTCATTCAGAGTTCGCCATTATAGCGGCAAATTAAATAAACCACTCCATTGCCTAAAGAGGCTGCGGGCCGGACTGAAGCAGGGAGTTTGGGAGCACCGAGGCAGGCGTTTGTCGGACTTGCTCGCTCTCTTCTTCAGGCTAAACGAACGAACGTACGCAGCACTTTGAGACGGAGCGGAGGATGAGGAGCGGATGGAGGGGGGAGTAAAGAGAGGGTCTCCACCCACCCCTCGGCCTCCAGGAGGACAAAGGCGCTCTTCTCCTTCCTCCAGCCCCCTCCTCAGAAGGCCAGCAGGTACGGGCCGTGGGTTTTCTCTCTCCCCGAGGTGTGTCGTCGGTGGGATGCCGGGGCAGTTGTGGGGGGACAATAGGGGTTTATCTAAAGACCTCTTCTAGGGAAAGGTTAATTTTGCGCGGGTTTCTCTGGAATAAAGTGCACAACAGCAGCCATGATGTTCCTCGGTGTCAAACTCTGGAAGTGTTTATGCTATAACGGCATCTTCGGAGGAACGTGTGTTGGAAGTGTGTTTACTTTTCATTGAGATTTCAGACTTTGGGGTGCGAGGTCTTATATTTTGGAAGTTAATGGATTAATTGTTGGGCTCAAACTTTTTTCTGCATACACTGTAAAAAGGGATTTTGGCAACACTTTAGTAACACCAATTCCCACTATTACAAGTGGCTTATTACCTGCAGAGTATTAAGATATTGGCTGTTTATTAGTACTTCAAAACTACACATTCTGCATGATCTTATTCTACATCCCTAATCCTACCCAGTACCTAAAGCTAATTGCCTTAAAAAATATTAATAAGCAGCAAATTAGAAGAGTATTGCGTTAATAGTTTATAAGTAGTGAATCTTAGATGCAAATAGTGTACTATTTAAGTGTTTTCTGATCTGAATTATTTACAGTAAATTCTTCACTCTTAAGAATAAATGGCTTTATTGGCATCTGTGGTTCATGAAGAACCTTCAAAATCAGTGGAATCTTATCAAATTCACTACACCATTAAAATGTTATGAGAAAAAACAACTTTTGGAACCTTTTGTTTTAAATTAGTGATTTAAATGTAAATGTTTTCTTTTTCAAAAACACAGATGTAGACCCAACAGGTGTAGGCGGAGCTTAAAAGTGACCCAAATGGCATTCACTTTTAGGAATAGGAATAATAACATTTGTATTTTGAGCATTAAAAAAAGATATTTAATATAAATTAATTTAACAAATACTGTACTATTTTGCTCTTTCCAATTTTCATTGAATTCAGTATTGCTTGCCAAAAACTTAAAAAATTTAATCATTAGTTTTCAAATCAGTTTACTGAAAAATGCACGAAATCTTTCCAAATTGTTTCTTTAGATCCTCCAAATAATCAAAAAATATTTTAATATACAAACCTTTTGTTTGTAAGTGTAAAACGCTAATTCAGAGCCAACAGGTGTCTGTGGAGTTTAGAAGTAACCAACAAACAAACTTCACATTTAGGAATGTGAACAACAACATCATGCAATTAGATTTTTACAACAGAAGCTTCGGTTCTCACATTTAAACTGTATTTACAGTTTGAAATATTAAATTTCTTTATTTAATTTTAATAAAATGTTATTTTTAACATTCTTACTTTATATTCAGAAACCTAGTAGTGGAAGCATAGGAAATCATTTTTGAGGAAAGCAAGCAAGAGAGAGGTAGAGAGATGAAGAGCCTAATAGAGCCTCTGAAAGCGAGACGAAACAAAGAGAAGCAAAGGCCAGTAGTGAGAGTTTGTCTTTGAGCACCGCTGGGCTTCGGTCTGGACCGAGCAGAATAGCCGACCTCATTTACAGCGTCTGCAGACTGAAAGAGGACCAGGAAGAGGAGGGCAGTTTGAAGAGGGCCGTCCCGCTGAGCGCCTCACACTTAACCCTGCTGGGACTCCATCAGGGCCCAAATACTAGCATCTCCTTGCTGCCCTTTCTGCTAAAAGAGGAAAGAAAGAGGGATGAGGACTGTGGGTGAAGTGCTGGAGGAGGCAGGTAGAGCGAGATGCTTGAAGACTGGAGAGAGAGAGAGAGTAATGGAGAGATAGATGGAGAGAGAGAGCGAGAGCAGAGGTCAGGGGCTCCTCCGAGGTCTGACATTTGAGGCTCAGGATTGTTTTATGAGTGTTGTTAGCGTGTCAGCTCCAATTTGCAGGGCTTACAGGGTAGGGTTAAACAAGATTAGCAGCTTTACACACGTTTATTAGTCAGCTGTTTTTTTCTTCTTGGCAGGGGGTCTTTAAAAAGAAGGAAGTTTCAAAGGGAACTTGGGTTTTTTTTTTTTTTGTGATTGTTTACTGAGTAGCTTAACTTATGTCTGGCTTTAGGTTAATTTGAATTCATTCAAATTCAAGTTCATCTATGGTCATGTCAAGCCAAAATCTAAATAAATAAAAATATATTAATGTATTGTAAAAAAATTATTAATGTACTGTAAAAAAAAAAAATGCTGAATGAAGGAATTAAGTTACTGTATTAGTTTTGAACGTAAAACAATTAAGTTCTCCCAGACTAAAATCAAGAATTGTGTTGTTTTGGCTCATTTTAAATGAGTAGTTTGAAGGATGAAGAAATTGACAGATTTTTGATGTTTGGATTTGTAATGTTTTCATTATTTTCTTAAAGCACATGACAAAATTGTTTTTATATATTAGTAATATATTAATATGAAGATGAAATTGATAAATTATTATTATTATTATTATTATTATTATTTTAAGCATGACAAAAACACTTGCCAAATGTCATAATAATAAGAATAAACAAAGGTGATTTTAATATGAAGATGAAATGTATAGATTTTTTTATTATTAGTAATGTTCTAATTATTTTTCTTAAAATCTCTTCGGCTACACTCAAAAAAAAATGACGTTTGCTTTTTTTTCAAGCTACTTTTTTGAATTGAGCTTAAACAACACAATTCTTGAGGGTTTTTTTTGGAACAACTTATTTTTTTACGTTCAATCCACTTACATTTGTAAATAAGAATAAGTTAACCTAATTCCTTCATGTTGTCTCAACACAAACCGATTTTGAGGAACCCAGCATTACTTACAGTGTACTTGCAATCTATTTAATAAAAAAATACTGTAAAATTATTATTACAATTTAAAACAACTGTTTTCTATTTTAATATAGTTAAATGCTATTTATTTAATCACAAATACAGTAAAAATATTCTTGCAATTTACAAGTGATTTTTCTATTTTAATGTTTTCATAATTATTTATTATTATTTGTTATAGAGATGTGATTTCCAGCAGATATTACTCCAGTATTCAGTGTTAAGATTTATAATTTATATATAATATATCTAATAACTAGGGCCAGACAGAATCTGTGGACATGTTTGCTATTTCTGCACAGAATTTTGTAAAACAAAATCTGTGTGATTTTGGGAGTATCATAACTAAAAACCTAAAATATGAAATAAAAATAATACCTTTTCATCTTTTATTTAATGTTTACAATGCAAATTCAATCAGATCCAAACAAAGGTAAACAAAGCACGTCTCTCATAGAATATCTCTACTAAAAGAAAGAAAATATTACTTTACAAACTGTATTGTAAATGAATCTAATAAACATTTTCATACTAGTCAATAATAATACTGAAATTACTTTAAAAACTGAGTAAATATACATTTACACACATTTATTCTGCTAAATAAATAGACTCAATAATGGGATAAAAATCTGCAGAAATTCTTCTTGCAGGATTTCTGCACACACAGATTCTGTGTGGGCCTACTAATAACTTATATTATAACTTATTTAACATATTATATGTATATATTATACTACTATACTACACTTACTTATATACTTATACACTGTAAAAAAAGGAGCTGGGCTCCACACAATTCATTCAGTTTGTTCCAACACAAGTCGATTAAGTTAACTAAACAAATTTAAGTGGATTGGACATGAAACAGTTATGTTGTCCCAAAAAAATCTCAAGATTTGTGTTGGTTAAGCTTATTTTATATAAGTAAACAGCCAGAAAAATCTTTTTTTTGAGTGTATATATAAACAGAGTATAAACCTATTTTATCAGATAAAAGTAGCACATGTTTTTAAACTCCAGATCTATAATTACTTCTAATCGCTCCTACTATTTCCATCTCTGTTTAGGGTGCACTAGATATGGGTCAGCTGTGTTTCTGCACACATGATTGAGCAAACGACACCTCTAAACATTAAAAGCAGCTCAGTACTGTAATATGAGCTGTGTAAATGTCTGCATATGTCCAGTCTCTCTGGCATGATCTGATCCGATTCGTCTTCTGGCCTCCAGCACTCATTTCAGCTCTGGCTCATTTCTCTCTCAGCGAGCGGCATTTAATTGAATTAGTCCAGCTGCACTGGCACTTGCACCATTGGCTGGTATTGTGAGCGCGTTTGGTAGCGTGGCACACACAATCACTGATTGCTTTCAGATACGGAGAAATATAATTAGGGTTTCGGAATGGCAGAGGGAGGAGGGGGTGCGAGGGGTATATTAGAGCCTTATTAGTTTCATTTGAAATCTGTAGATAAATAGGAAAGTTTTATTTGAGGCGTAATGAGATTGTAGCTATTTGGACAAGGATGGGTGACCCTTGTGCATGGATTACAGAGGGATTATGGGTAATAACACGCTATGGCTGTGAGAAGTGGGGTATTGATCTGAGGCGTCTTTGATGTTTGCTGCCGAAGAAACACTGCCGCTTCACATCTACAGGTACACTGCAGCACTACATTTAAAATGCACTCAAAGTTCAAATGGAAAATGTAATGGTCTGTCACTGGAGAAAATCTTGTCATCAGTTACTCAGCCCAAGGTTGTTTTAAACCGGTCAAAAAGAAGATGTTTTGAAGAATGTTGGAAACTGTTGCCATTGATTTGCATAGTATTTGTTGTATGGATGTCAATGGTTACCGGTTTCCAACATTCTTCAAAATATCTACTTTTGTATTCAGAAGATCATAAACACATAATGGTTAATATTTGAATGGTTAATATGTATTATTAACCCTAATAAAGCACACATCAGTGTAATAAATCATTTAAATATGAACACGTTAAAAAATAATTCACTTAAAAATAACTGCTTGTACATTTTTGTAAGCAATTAGACGGAAACACTGTAGAGTTAGAGTAACACACTGATTTAAATGTGAAATTACTCCAAGCTTTGTTTTAATTATAGCTTGTGTGAACATTGCATACACTATAAATAAATGCAAATATGAATTCAAATGAGTAAAACAAACTTTGTTAAATCAAGAAGCATCATTCTTTGGGAAGCAGAATTACTCATGCTATAATATGTTTGAAATTGTTCAGGTGTTTTAGTATTTATTTCTTGTTTTAAGCTAAAGTCCCTTAAGTTGAATACATTTTATTAAGAAAACAAGACATTTTGCTTCTTATGTAAATGTATCTTGATTTAAGAAAAACAGGAAAACAAGACGAGAGTAATTTTGGAATTAAGTTGGTTTTATTTTTCTGACCCTTCAGGCAGATATTTGTTTTAAATATTAAGCTTAAAGTATGTAATCATGAGTAAATATATCTTGATTTAGGAATAACAACAGAACAAGATAAGTTTGCATTTACTTAAATGTACATATTAAGTAAACATATTGACTCAAAATAAATTGCAAACATATCTATTCACACAGATATTCAAAAGTGACTAAAAGCACTGTATTATTCATGCAAAGCCAGTGATTTGATGATGTCACTTTATTAAACAAAAAAAAAAAGGAAAGCGTGTCTTCGCCATACAATCCTCTAGTCCACCATTGTTGTTTTGGTTTTCAAAGGTGTGTGGACTGAAGATGTAATACACATACAGTCACACTTTTGTACTTTAGATTGGACAAAGATTATAATGACATTTTTTTTGTTTGTGTGCACTTTAAAACCCATTTTAAAAGTTTAATGCTATTCTAATGTAAACAAACAGTCAATTGCAATTTTTTATTTAAAACATCATATAAACATACCCTACACTGTAAAAAGAAATCCATAAAAATTTATGTTAAACAGCTGTGGCTGCCGTAATTTAACCATTACAAATACGGTAGGAACGTAAAAGAAATGTCCCAATTTTACAGTAAATTACCGTATTTCTTACAAGTTTTGAAGTACTCACATCTATACAACTTAACTTTGTTACACACATAACCATAAGCAGGTGTATATGGGAAAATATTATGATTAATCAGTGCTCATCACAAACAACTTTTCCCTCAAGCAGAGAAGCAGCATACTGATATATAAAAGGTGTTCAGTGTCATTCACTCAACTACATGTAAAATTGAAGCAACGCCAAAACATCATTTATTAACATTAGATGTTACATAAAACTCCAAGGTGTGAAGAGAAAAACAGTAAAAAGAAGCATAGTAATGTCAACAAAAAATGCAGGAAATCCTGGGAAATGTATGGTTATTCATCATATATTTTGTGGAAACTTACTGTTAAACAGGTTATGGATTTTTACCGTAGTATTTCTACCGTTGAAATCACAGACATTTTTTACAGTGTAGTCTTGCTATTACTGTTTCTGGTGACATGCAACTTTAAATCCAGCCCAGTCCTTTCTAATCCACCTCTGGAGCTTCATCCACTGGCAACACCATACAAAAGTATAGCTAACAAGCCCAGTTGGGAAGTGGTTGAGCAGAGATGTTTTTCTTTCTCTTTACTGGTGCGTAGCAACCAGTGAGCAGTGCAGAAGCCTTTCCTTTTCTTTATTTTACTACAGAACTCCAGCATCAAGACACTTGTGCTTTGTCAGACACCCATCGGAATGAGCCTCTAATGAAGCACACGAGTGTAATTGGGCGCACGCTGACATTGTGGGATACAGTAAAGCACAGGCGTTAACAGTAACCTGAGGGGGAAATCTGCCGACTGCTCTTTGTGTTCATCGATAACACTGCCGAACTGAAAACTTTGACTATTTTTGACAGAACCGGTCTTGTAGATTACTGTGCTCTGGAATATGTGCTTTTCTTCAGTATTTTTTGTTTTATTTTGCATTTATTTTTATATATTTATTTGATAGTTTATTTGATAGTTTTAAAAGATTATTTATATAGTATGTTTAAATATGTATACTTTTGTATGCATATTTTATTTATACAGTATATTTACAGTTAGTATAAAAACTCTTTGTACTGTTTTTTTTTTTTTTTATTCTTTTAAGTTTATCAAATTGATTTGGTATAACTGTGTGCTTTTAAAATACAAACATTTAGGAGTAATTATGGTACTTTTAGCTTTTTATATACTGTCTTAGAGCGACACGGTGGCTCAGCGGTTAGCACCTTACATCAAGAAGGTCGCTGGTTTGAGTCCCAGCTGTGTCAGTGTGCATTTCTGTGTGGAGTTTGCATATTCTCCGCATGTTCGTCTGGGTTTCCTCCGGATGCTCCGGTTTCCCCCACAAGCCATAGACATGTGCTATAGGTGAATTGAATAAACTAAATTGGCCATAGTGTGTGTGTGTGAATGAGTGTGTATGGGGGTTTTTCCAGTACTGGGTTGCAGCTGGAAGGGCATCCGCTGTGTAAAACATATGCTGGATAAGTTAGCGGTTCATTCCGCTGTGGCGATCCCTGATGAAAAAAGGGACTAAGCCGAAGGAAAATGTATGTATGTATGAATGAATGAATGAATGAATGAATAAACTGTCTTGATACAGCTCTGCTCTTTTTATCTGATATAGTTTGGGGCAAAAAAATATGGTTTTGAAAGTTTCATTTTTCACTTTCTCTTCTTGTTTTAAGTGAAGTTGATTTGATACATTTTTGCGTAAATCAAACCGTAACTAAAACAAATTATTGTTATTTTGTGTTGATTTAAAATGGATTTAACACTTGATTTAAGGATGTTTAGATATTTACTGGAAAAGAGCCCAAAACCTATATTATAGTATTTCAGCTATTTCTGATTCTGAAATTGTAACGTCAAGATCTGCAGACGTACGTTGTAAAACGTTGAGCAAAACAAATAGAATATTGAAGATCAGAGGTTATATTTACTACCTTCTCAAACTACACTCTAAACATGTTTTTGGGGTGTTTTACCCCAAATATGTGTCAAATATGGACTCTTCTTAAGCATGGTTACATAAAAAATTTTATTACATTTTTAACCTAAAAGTTAGATTTGTCTCTATTTGAAACAACCCCACCTTTTTAAATGCACTATGAGAAGTTATTTGGGCAATTTCCATGTAAAATTCTCGAATTCCTATACCTTAACATTTTTTGTTCTTAAACCATTTAAATATCTTACATATTTGCCTGAGCTAAATTTAGCAGTCAATAACCTTTTATTATTTCCTTTCACCATCCACGCCAAGTGTGCATTTACAAACTTAAATTCATCCAGAAACTGAACATTCATTCACGCTCACATCTTTCAAACATTTTCTTTTTCTTTCTTTCTTTCTTTCTTAATAAAAGCAGTTATGTTTAGCACAAAAGTCCAAGCCACCCGTTTCCATAAAGCGAGAGTAAATGGTGACTGTTAAGATTTCTCCGATTTTATATTTCTGTTTCTTACACAAAGCCATTATAAGTCTTTAGAAGCCATGGAATATAATGCACACGTCACAAACTTCTTCTCCGAGGCTTTTATGGTGTTTTTAGTCTTTTTGGAGCTTGAGAGCCCCTCCACTTTCAGTGTAAGGGGAGAAAAAGCACAGCTCTTCAAAAACTATCCTTTTGTCAGTCAAACAGGTTTGAAATGACATGATGGAGGGGGAAATGATGACCTATTTATTTATTTATTTATTTATTTATTGCTTCATTATATGTTAATATAATACTTAATTAATCCAATTTCAACAAGCTTTCTATTGTTCCAATGTCAGTATAGTGAAACAAATATGTAAAAAACAATCCATACTTTACTTATGTTTATATGTAATTATTTAAAAATTTAAATTAAAAATTCCCCTCAAAAATAATTAATTTAACACATTTATGCAACAAATATATCACGTATGAGAGCTATTTTTGCCCAAATAGCATGAGCACAAAAGTGATGTCTTTATAAAAGAATTGAGTAAAGTTAATATTGTGTCTGAAGTATAACAGAATATTGTCTTTTTTTTGCTCAGTTTTGCCTACAAAAATATTACCAATAAAGTTTTCTTTTTGAGTAATTTAGTGTTTTAAACCAATCGGGTGAACTGCTGATTTATTGGACCATTCATATAAAGAGTTGTTTAATTCATTGCTGAATGAATCAGTTGTTTGATATTTAATTTCTCATTTAAAGAATAAATAAATAAATTAATAAATAGTTCACCCAAAAATTCTGCAGCTTTTGGAATACAAAGCAAGGCTGTCATAGCCTACAGGTTACTGTTTAGTCAAATTAAAAATATTAAATCAAATGTTAAATCAAAATATTTATTTCTAAGGCTACTTTTTGAAAATTATGCTTTCAAATTTAACACAGTGGCTTTCTTTTGTGGGTAGTTTCTTTGTCAAATTTAATGTGATTAAGTTGAGATTTGTGTCATTAAGGGTTGTCAGTAAACCACCACTTTTTCGATTGGATAATGTCATTGAATAGGAAACAACATAAACAGCCTCTCGTTGTTGCACATGAGTATGTTTTGAGCAAGAGAGGTTGTTTGGAGGTGAAGTGTCGTGGTTTGGTGGAGTTTTCTGCAGCAGCAGTTAAGTGTCTCTTGCAGCTATAGGCAGAGTGAATGAAAATGTTTATCAGAAGCTCCTTAGGAAACATACAGTTTCTTTACTGTCTTCATCACCCAACCAGGCAGCAATTTACATGCTGGAAAATGAGCCCTGTTACACTGAAAAAAGAGTAAAGTGGTTCCTTAAAGCTGAAAATAATAAAATGGTAGCCCAGAGTCCTGATCTAAACCTGAATGAAAATCAACAAAGTGACAAATTTATGGATAAGAAACCCACTACACTAGTGAGACTCTGTGAGTCACTAGTGGTGTGCTGTGAGAGACTAGCAATGTCAGTGAGAGACTAGCAATGTCAGTAAGAGACTAGTGATGTCAGTAAGAGACTAGTGATGTCAGTGAGAGACTAGTGATGTCAGTGAGAGACTAGTGATGTCAGTGAGAGACTAGTGATGTCAGTGAGAGACTAGTGATGTCAGTGAGAGACTAGTGTTGCTGTGAGAGACTAGTGATGTCAGTGAGAATAGTGATATCTGTGAGTGACTAGTGATGTCAGTGAGACTAGTGATGTCTGTTAGAGACTAGTGATGTCTGTGAGAGACTAGTGATGTCAGTGAGAGACTAGTGATGTCTGTGAGAGACTAGTGATGTCAAGGAGAGACTGGTGATGTCTGTGAGAGACTAGTGATGTGTTGTGAGAGACTAGTGATGTGTGTGGAACACTAATAATGTCAGTGAGAGAATAGTCATATCTGTGAGAGACTTGCGATGTCAGTGAGAGACTAGTGATGTCAGTGAGAATAGTGATATCTGCGAGAGACTAGTGATGTCAGTGAGAGACTAGTGATGTCAGTGAGAGACTAGTGATGTCTGTTAGAGTCTAGTGATGTCTGTTAGAGTCTAGTGATGTCAGTGAGAGACTAGTGATGTCTGTGAGAGACTAGTGATGTCAGTGAGAGACTAGTGATGTCTGTGAGAGACTGGTGATGTCTGTGAGAGACTGGTGATGT
>CAIGQW010054073.1:1073499-1084640 GCA_903798125.1 Danio choprae | reverse complement strand
ATGTCAGTGAGAGTCTAGTGATGTCAGTGAGAGACTAGTGATGTCCTGTTGCCACAAATGTGCTGAAGTCATTCAAAGCAATGAACTCTAGACTTGCTACCCATTTTTTCGGCTGTAACCTTCAGAAATCTTTGTCGTAATCTTTCCTCACACTCACAGTAATTGCTGTTCTCTAATTCTGATCACTCTGTTTCCCACAATGATGAGTTTTATTAAAGTACCATGGTTATTTTGTAAAAACCCTGTTCTACCTGCATAGTACTATAGGCACTAAATAAAATACTGAAACGATGAAGATTGCATAATTTCACGTTTATAAACTGTTCCCGTATTTTGATCTCTGCTGTGTTGATCTTCCTACATTCTGTAAAGGACTAATTATATACACCCATTCTTTCCATGTACACATTATATTCTCATAAACGCCACTGAACATCATCTTAAGTTTTTTCTTTATGGTTCTCAGAGATCCTTAAAGCCTGCATGCGGTTATACCATGGTGTATATCCGACACCATGCGGAGAACTATTAACAGTAGTTGAGGCGTTGGGATTGTACCTTCCGCCCATACAGTAGAGCTGACAGCAGCTGTGACGGTAGCTTAAGCAAGCCATCTGCTGGAAAAAAAAGCGCCTTTGATACCATTAGCCCCCGCGGCGCACTAACATGTTGTTTCTAGAAGCTTCAGCTGATCCTGTGAAGCCGGCTGTGGTGGGAGACGACTGTGGGCTTAGAGATTCCTGCGCTAACAGCAGGGAAATGCATGCATGCAGGCGGAAAACCATACAGTGATCATAGCCGTGTGTGTGTGTGTGTGTGTGTGTGTGTGTGTGTGTGTGTGTGTGTGTGTGTGTGTGTGTGTGTGTGTGTGTGTGTGTGTGTGTGTGTGTTCCTATGCACTAGCTTTGATCTTCTGATGAGCTGTTAATTTGGTCTCAAGGCCAGTCAGTGAGCAACATGGTGTGTGAACATGTTTCC
The DNA here is from genome assembly GCA_903798125.1 of Danio choprae. NCBI lineage: Eukaryota > Metazoa > Chordata > Actinopteri > Cypriniformes > Danionidae > Danio > Danio choprae. The sequence goes on along the minus strand of CAIGQW010054073.1, from coordinate 1,083,662 downwards.
ATCCTTTCCCTTGATTTGTTTATGCTGTTTTACCTCCCTCAGAGTCATGTGCACAATCACGTTTAACACACATCGCTTATGATAGCTAATTAATTCACCCTTACAGTTGTCGTGATTTAGTCAGCCACATGTTGTTTTTAGCTCTAGAGAAGATAAATAAGATATATAAGGAAAACGTCTGTATTTTATTTGTTTATGCAGTTGTATTGGGTCCAATTGGATTTTTCAATGTGAGGGCAAAAGTTGTTCAAAGATTTTTCTAAATATTTTTTTTTTCACAAATTAGAGACATATGGCTTCAAAATAAGTATGAATGAATTTAAGTTAATTAACCATCTAAAGACTGACATATTCTATTATAGCAAGATTCCTTTTCCCAAAGGAATTGTATAATACTACTTTTGCTGTTTGTTCAATCTATTTATTTGAAATAGCTGAAACAACACAATTCTTAAGTTTTTTGGAGGACAGCATAATTGTTTTATGTTCAATCCACTTAAATTTGTTAAAAACAATTAGGTTAACTTAATAGATATGTGTTGGGACAACATGAAGGTATTGTGTGGAACCCAGCATTTTTTACAGTGTGCATTAGTTTTTAAAAGTTGAAAAGAAAATCAAGTTTGCATCCATCACTTGTGATATTTCTTTAAAACTTCATATGCTCACCAAGGCTCCATTTATGTGCTCAAAAATAAAGAAAAAAATTGCGAAGTGTTATTACATTTTAAAATATTTTCAAATGTCATTCATTCATGTGAGATACATAAGCTACATTTTTAGCATCACCCCAGTCTTCAGTGTCCAAATTCTTCAGCTTTGCATCACATCAATACATCTTTATTGACACATTGTTGCATTTCATAATACTACAATAGACGTCAGTTGTTAAATATAGAAATGCTGTTTCACAACTGTAGTGCTTTACTGTATTTTTGCACATAAACACAGCCTTGTTGAGCAGAAGAATCTTCATAAAAACATTTTAAAATGGAAACGTTTGAATAAAATATGGATCTCATAAAAAATAAACAACCCATTATTATTCAGATGCCTAAATTGAGCAAAATTGTAGTTTTTTGCTATTGCTGATAGTTACATATCTAAATATTAAGATATTTGTAACAGCTATTAATGTAAACTATGTATCAGTCGTCATTTTATCTCTTTTGATAACCTGCTTAAATGCTTAAATAAAGAAATGTTAGTTTTACACGCATTGATGGTTTAACGTAAAACATTTAACATCCAAGTAATCTTTTAATCCCACAAATTGTTTTATGGAAATGTTCATCAAACTCAAAAACCTAATAATTCAAACCCAAGTTGGTTCTTCTATGGCAACAATGCAAAATGCATTTTTTTGAATAGTTCTTTTTAAGAGCGCACAATGCTAATGATTAAGAGACTAAATGAACAGTCTTCAGTAGTCTGTGTTGTTTTTGGTAAATTTAAAAATAATAAGAAGAAATAGCTATGGATAATCCAAAGTAACCCAAAGTCTGGCTACGTTTAAATTGATGTCCCTTTTTAAATAGGGAAGAAATGATTCTGACTAATGAATCTGAACAAAATCTAAATAAAGTTATCTGCTTAATGTGGGCATTAATGTCACAATCAGCTTTAAATCAGATTTGATTGAGTACTTGAAGCTTTATGTTGTGCTGCTTACAGTAACTGTGTATTTAACAAACAGTAAAATTGGTTATTCTGATGGTCAAACAAGATGAGAATATGAAGTGAATCGATTTTTTTTATCATTTATGAAACTTCATTCTACAAAAACGTGCAAAAGTTTCACCTTTGATATTCAATCTGTTGTGAGATTCAAAACTTCCGAATGAGGAAATTCACACATCCTTGATATCGCTCTCTTATATTGATGACAGTTTACATCTGAGAAAGTCAGAATTCAATCTTTCTGATTGATGAATCAAAGCAGTGCTGAACATTAAATAAAATGATTGGGCTGATGTGCACATTTATATGTGATAACAATCTAATTCAGAAATAATGCTAATTTGTTTCTGGAGATGACATGCATATAATGCTTTGTGATTTTATATTTATCAAGCTGTAAAAATGCTCTGGCCACCCCAAAAACAACAACAACAATGTAGCTCATTCCATACACAATATAATTTTTATCGGTTCTACATCATTTCACTCGTGCACAGCTGTATTTTTTCAGATTTCAATCAGATCAAGTGTTCACATGTCCTCTCGATCAGATTACAAAAACTTTAAACACTGTAATGGTGGGTTCCATACAATTCCTTCAAGTTGTCCCAACACAAATGGATTAAGTTAACTTAATTGTTTTTGCCAATTTAAGTGGATTGAACATAAAACAATTAAGTTGTCCCCAAAAAAGCTCAAGAAATGTGTCCATTCAGCTCGTTTTAAATAAATCGATTGAACAACCAGCAAAAAATCTTTTTTTTGAGTGAACCACCCCTTACAATCCAAATAAAATTCCATTCGGATCAATAAAGACTTTAGCATGAAGGTTTTTTGGTTTAATTGAGACGTCAGTCTGTTTACTAACAGCTTATGTGGTAGTATGTAAATGTAGCCAGTGACTCAAGTCTCAATTATCAGCTCTAAAATTATATTTTGGAATAAGCAAGACACTTGGCATGCATGTCCTATTTACAAAAGCATTTTGAGGACAGTTCTAGCATTTTTTTTCATTAGTCATTATTGCCTAATAATTAAACTGCCCATCAACAGTTATTTCTTACAAATCGTGGATAGGTCACACTTTGTATGATTGTGGATTCGGTGAAGGTTATAGATGTGCAAACTGCCTTCTTTCCCCCTTTATATACCTCTTCCACTCAGAGTGTCAGTGTCAACGTGTAAATCATACGGAAATAAGTCTGGAAATTGAAAATGAAGCTGAAATGTGTGTGAAACAGCCCCCTCTCCCCCCACGCAGCCCTTTGCTCCAGCTTCCCCTCCCTTCCTGTCCAATTATGTTTAAAACGCGCTGGAGAGCGAGAACAGGCGCACCTGACAGATGTTGACCATTTTTAAACCCTGCTCGCTCTCACAAGTTCAAGAGACTCTCTAATTCACTTTGCAGTCGGGACATAACGGAGCGACGCCACTTATTGAGCTTTTGGAACACAGACCCACACAGGAGGATTTTAGTGACGTGGAGATCAGATTCAGGGGAGAGGAAGCCTGCCGTTCACTGAAGCTTATAGTGGCTTTCTTTTATGTTCTTTATTGGCTTTCTGTTTTATTGTGTTCTTTTTATATCAGTGCAGGTTTTCCATCCTCGTTTAAAATAAATCATCACAAAAAAGTAGCAGGAGCTCTGGTGCTCTGCATTACCATTATTAAATCAACATAAAATGTTAAATAAATTCATTAAATAATAGTAATAGTAACCTTTTTCATTAACAGTATATACAAGCATACATAGATGTGTAAAAAAAAGTCTTGCTGCCATAATTATTTTATTAATTGAAATTTTCTAGTCATCTCAACTTTCATCAATCAAACTGACTAAAAAATATCAAGTTAGACTTTGTATAACAAACAATTTAATTAAACCTGATTAACTTATTCAAATAAGTTAAATCAACATAAAAATGTTTGTTGTCTTGTCTTTTTTTATTATGTTTTTTATGGAGTATATGGAAAATGTATGTAACCTGTCCAGTGTATGTATCTTTTTTTTTAAATCTGGAAATGAGGTATACTTTTAATTAACTATGTTGAGGTCAAATGTAAAACATTAATAATACAACTTTTGATATTATAACGTATTAATAAACACATAAGCTGAGCTACGATGAACCAACAGTAAACAGCTGTATGTTTAGAAATATTATGTACACAACCATTATAATTAACAAATGTTAACATTAACAAATGTCTTTCTAATTGTTAGTTGTGGTAAAATGAAAAGCTGTTCATTTATATTAACAATAGTAATAATGTAGCTCACTGCTAGTTATTTAATGCATTAACAAAGTGTTGTCTGCATCTGACTGGAGGCCACTGTTAAACCAGTTGTGTAATCCATAATTGACTAATGCCAATGGCGTTTCCCCTTCTGTTGATGTGCATGATGATTAACACATTAACTCCGCGATATTTGTTTTCCGCCTGAGTTCTCGATTAATGGAGATATTGTGAGCAAGTCTTCTGTGAAATTCAGCGGTGCGCCAGCAACTCTCTCGACACACTATCGCGCACCTTGCATGTCCACGTTTATACAGAATGCAGGATATTTCTCCTTAATTTTCCAGAACTTTTTGGCAGATTTTCCTCTAAACTGTTGAAGAATGTTTCAGAGCGCTTGTATAGTCACGTCCAGTAGACGGCGGTCACACTCTGTACATTAATAAAGCTCGAGGTGTCTTCATTTCGCCTTTGTATTCATTTGCATATTTAGTTTCACCAAAATAATTATATTTTTGTCAAAACAACCCCATAGGATGTAGTTCAGTGAATTCCTTCAAAATAGCGGATGATATTATCACGTCGGTCTCTGATGTCGAATCAAATCGAGTATTATTTGAATGGGTGAATTGTTGAGTTCTTTATTTTAAAATACATTTGAAAGACTTTACCTAGACCTACTCGCGATCTTGTTTTATTTCATGTAACCTTACTGGTAAAAACGCGCTAGTAAATAGCCTACTACAGTGCTGGGAAAAGAATAGCGTGGCAGGTTATAGCCATTACATGTTTTTACACACTAACCATTTTCCAGCTGTTCCCCGCTTTGCGCTTGATGACAAAAGGGCTCGCATGGCACACGCACTGGGCGTGAGACACCTGTTTCTTAGCAACAGGAAAACACCTGTGGCATCAAATTATTTAAAGGGACTTTTAGGGATTGCTATAAATGTTGTACAAATGTATTGTGGGACGAAAAGTTATTTAAATGAAAAAAATGTTCTTCACACTAATGTTTCTTGAAAAAATTTTTTTTGATTGACCATAAATTGTTGGTTTTCCCCCCTTTTGGAAGCTTTATTTTTAAGAGTGTGGGACGGATAAATATATAAAAACTATTAAACGCCTAAAAAGGCCTTTCACGCAAACTCTGTTTACTGAATTATTATCTGAGACTTTAAAATAGATTTGTGTGTGTGTGTGTGTGTGTGTGTGTGTGTGTGTGTGTGTGTGTGTCTACGTAGCTTATCGTTGTGTTTTTATAATCGAACCAATGTAATAATTGTGGTTTAGTCCTAAAAATAAATGATTATATCCTAAAGGGAAAAAAACAACAGATTACTACATGGCAATAAAAATCATTGCTCACATGTTCGAAGTTCAGGCTCCGGCAAATGTTCAGCAAACATTAGAGAAAAACGAGCGATTTATTGTTTATTCCAGTGAAAAAGATCATTTACCCCAAATAACATTTGTCAACAGTGGTTTGTGGCCAACTGTTTACCTTCCGCGCGCCGCAGAAAAACCCTTCAGCTGCGCCTGTGGCGAGCGCGCTCTCTCCCGTGCGCGTCACCTGACCGTGAGCCATATGCAAATCAACCCCGTCCTCAAACGCCATTGGCTCTCTCTCACTCATTTATTCCCTGTCAAAGCGCATCATATGGCCGCTCTCTCACTAACTTTTCTAGCCCACAGCTGAAAGTAGCTCAAAGACAATTCCACACTGGATGTGAAAATCACGCCGAGAGGAAGTTCGAATAAAACAAAGGGAGTCGAGCTGCCGCAAACTTACCATCCATCATCTGTTTGGATTGTACCGATCTCCTGTTCGACTGGCCTCTTTTGTTATTAGGAGGTTCTGCGCGCGTGTGTGCCTGCCAGGGGAAACGGGGACGTGTGAATGTTTCTGTGTTTGAGCTGAGCAAGTCAAAGCCAGGTGAATGTATAGCATGATGATGGAGACGGACTTGCACTCTCCAGGAGCCCAGACTAACACAAACACGGGTCACACGGGACCCAACAGCGGCAGCAAAGTTAACCAAGATCGCGTTAAGAGACCTATGAACGCCTTTATGGTGTGGTCTCGGGGTCAGCGCAGAAAAATGGCTCAGGAGAACCCAAAGATGCACAACTCTGAGATCAGCAAGCGCCTCGGGGCGGAGTGGAAACTCATGTCCGAGTCGGAAAAGCGACCCTTTATCGACGAGGCGAAACGGCTGCGCGCCATGCACATGAAGGAGCATCCGGATTACAAGTACCGGCCCCGGAGGAAGACCAAGACGCTGCTCAAGAAGGACAAGTACTCTTTGGCGGGTGGCCTGCTCGCTGGATCAGGGGGCGGAGGCGGCGTGGGGCTGGGAATGGGTGCAGCGGGGGTCGGCCAGAGGTTAGAGAGTCCGGTGGGTCACGGCGGGAGCACCGCGGCGAGCTACGCGCACATGAACGGCTGGACCAACGGCGCGTACTCAGGCCAGGTGGCAGCCGCAGCGGCAGCAGCCGCAATGATGCAGGAGGCTCAGCTCGCGTATGGTCAGCACCCGGGCAGCGGAGCGCATCACCACCACGGGCACCACCACCATCCACACAACCCCCAGCCTATGCACCGCTACGAAATGACAGCTCTCCAGTACAGCCCCATCTCAAACTCTCAGAGTTACATGAGCGCCTCGCCTTCCGGATATGGGGGGATATCCTACACACAACACCAAAACTCCAGCGTGGCTTCGTCTGGGGCCATCGGCGCGCTGGGCTCGCTGGTCAAATCGGAGCCGAGCGTAAGCCCTCCCGTTAACGCGCACTCTCGAGCCCCCTGTTCCGGAGACTTGCGAGAGATGATAAGCATGTATTTACCGACGGCGGAGGCGGGGGATCCGTCCGTCCAGAGCAGACTTCACGCTGTACCCCAGCACTATCAAAGTTCCACGACGAGCGTAAACGGAACCGTTCCACTGACACACATATGAAACAACTACGCATTCAGACTCAAATAACCAAATATTTACCTCTTTTAGAGCATAACTACCTTTTTGTACAGAATGTCTGTTCTTGTAAATTTGAAGGTGATATTATTTAAATATAATACTTAAGGGTGTCCTTGGGATGTTGTCTGATAATTTGTCCGAAATTATACAGTATGAGTGAGCTTTTTTTGCGAGGGATTAATTCTTCTTTTGTGAGTGTGAGAGATTATGTTGAAGACATGCATAAGAGTGAGTGCTTCAGTGTATAGTCAAATACAATGTTTTTCAAGTTTTCTAAGATTTTTCTCGATCCCACTTTGATTTGTCAACACGTGAGTTGCTGTATTTGATCTATTACTTATTTGTTTGTTGTATTTTTTCCCTTGTACATTGTGAATATAGGCTATTACAGAGAGGAGATTGATAACACATCTGTAAATATATTTCGGATTTGCCAGGGGATAAAAAGGAAACGTTTTGCGTTGATGTGAGAAGAATAAATTTCACTGGTTTTGCTCTGATTCTGGAAAGTTAGTTTGCTGTGTTGTTTTGATTTTTATCCCGTGGGACCCGCGATTAAGCAGATTGAAACACAGTTCACATTTCAGTGTAATAATGTTTAGATGTCTGCATAAACCAAGTATATTCATTTATTTTTTTGTTTTAAAAAATGATAAAAAAGGACGCGTTTAAAATTCATAATTTGTAAATATTTTGAACGCAGAATTACTGTAATTATATAAGTGGAAATATAAACAAGAATTCCCGCAATCTATGAGATATCAGATATTTAAAAAACTGAAACATCTGTCAGATCTGCTGAAATTTGGATAACTCGAGATAATAAAAAACGAGTAGCCTAAACATTTTATGTAGCCTAATATTTGAGTTGTAGAACTACATGGTATAATAATAATTATTATTATTATTACTATTATTTTATTTTTATTGTTATTTTAAATGATGCCTTATTTATTGTTATTACATTTACTCAAATGTCATTTACTCATTTGGCAAATTAGACGATTGTACAACACATTATAAGAAAATTAACATTTCATTAATCATGCCGAACGATTGCAAATCTTAATGCTTAAAAAATGCGTTACTCAGTATGAATATCTTGATTAGTGTTCAACGTTTCTAATGAGTTTTAGACACTTGTGAACTCTCCACTATATGTCTCGCGTGTCTGTCTAAACGAAGCCACTTCAGATCGCTTGATAATTACTATTTATTTGATGTCACTTTTGTTAAGCGTGATCAGCTGCAAGTGCGGCCAAGCTATTTTACAGTCAGGAAAGCTTCTGTATTTTGTTTTGTTCAAGAAGGCTTCCGTGACGTTGTTGCTGTGTCTTGATGCATATGATGGAGGTCAAAGTTCAAGACCTCTCAAAATAAAGAATGCCCAATGAAAAACGAAGAACAGAAAATAGAGAGCGAGCCACATTATTAATTGTTGAATGGACCAACCCCTGTTTTTTCCCCCTGTGAGCCCCGGATTGTGCAGACATATGCTTTAAATCCGCTCCACTTCAATTAAATCCGCCTTGGTCCCCGCGAGCCACTCATGACTGCATTTACCGGATATGGAATAATTGCGTTATAAAATTCTGAATGAAATGAAAAATGTTGCTGTTTGCTGTTTCCACCTTTGATACGCGTTTTTAGGAGAATTCAATTTTTTCGCCTTCTGGCTTATTTTCTTTTTGTAAAATTGACAACCCAATTTTCTTATAATTGAATCGCTGGTGGGCCGTCAAGCAAATGTTGCCCGTATCCTCGGTGGGGTGTCAGTGGGATTAAGATGAATGCAGAGTGCGTGGCAGAGAGTGTTTTGTGTCAGGCAAAGAGGAGGATTAGACAGCCCAAAAAGCTGAACCCCCGGGTCAGCGACAAGTCACACAATGACACCCACCGGAAGAGTGACGTGATGCGGGAACTTTCCCGCAACAAGTGCAGGATTTATAGAGCTCTTTGAACCTCTGTGCTTTTTAAAAACTATTTATCGCTTTAAAAAAGTACGACCATGAGAAAATAGGCGAATAACTTTGACATTAATTATATTTTCAGTTTACCAGCATAATTAACCACGAAATCCGTTTAATAAAAAATCACAAGTATTTGCTTGTTTTACTGGACACTAATTGTATACATATTTTCTATACTTCTGCATTTTCTGTAAAGAATTATTAGAATTATTTCGAGGAAGAAATACTACTTTTAGAAATGCAGCTCGTGTACACAAGCATGGGGCAATACACAACACTGATGTTCTTAGCAACGCAGATTTGCATCCACAAACACAAAGAGTGAGCCCAGCATGGGCACCAGTCCAGCAGACTGTCAAACCACAGCCTGTTAACCTTTACTGTTTCCTGGTAAACGAATAAAACTGCATATCTCACCAATAAATCTATAATAGTTACACGGACCTTCACACCACTTTGTTCTAAAGTGAAATTGTCGAAATGAGCTTGTGTTTTGTCATTTGTAAAGCCGGCGATCCCTTGCTCTTCACTGTCCTAAATGTTCCTAATTAGCATCGGGTTTATCATACCCCTGCATATTTTCTTGCCTCCTTAGAAAAAAAGCTGTTTGCCGTTCTGCTACGGAAGATTACGGAGACAGATTGCAGAGGACGAATGTGCGGCGCCAGATTAGCGGGGAATAGAAACAGCAACTGGGCCAATAAATTCCTTGCGCGGGCCTTATCGTGCAATTACACGTTGACATGTTTAACAATCTCGCGGTCTTTTTTCCTAATCCACAAACCCTCCAAGAGGCACGAGACGGTACAGCCGTTTCAGACGTGGGTAACTGTTTACGGAATAAAACTTAAAGCCTGTTCTAACATGTTCAACACAATATTATATTGAACGATTTTTTCCCCCAATTATATTTCTCACATTTTGGTAGCTAAATGGCCATGAAAAAATATATTTTTCCTCTAGTTTGGAAAAATGCTGGTTGTTATGTTGCAAATCCCGCTTTTCAGATTATTGCAAACATATGTCTTTGTAAAAGGCATTGTGCAATATTTTACTCTTCATAAAATAGATTTTTTTTGCAGTGATGCCATAGAAAAACCAATAGGGGTTCTCTAGGAAACTTTTCAGTTAACAGAAATAAATATTAAAAAATGAACAATATTTGTGAAGAACATTGTAAAATAAAAATAAAAACCTTTGTGGAACTAAAAGGTTCTGACCGTGTTTATAAAACCCATCAATATCAGGAGAGAGAGAGAGAGAGAGAGAGAGAGAGAGAGAGAGAGAGAGAGAG
>CAIGQW010054073.1:1043332-1056090 GCA_903798125.1 Danio choprae | reverse complement strand
CAAATTCCTTTTGCAAAAATAAACTGTCAAATAATTGGTGAAGATATTCTATCTTCATTCAGCATAACAGGAATAAAAAAAATATATATATATATATATAATTTATTTATTTATTTTTCTGACCTGCATATATATATATATGACTACAATTTTGTCTTTTAATGTCATCAAATTATACTTATTTTATACTTATCTTATTGTTTAGCTTTGAATATTTATATAGAATATACTCTAAAAACCCTGGGTTGTTGTAATTAAATGCTGGGTAAATTATGAACAAACCCATCCATTGATTTAAAAAGTGTCATTTAAATTAATAGCATACGTTTAAAAAGGAATAAAAAAAGTCCATGTTGACCATTTAATATTGGCCTTTTTTTATAGCGTAGATGAATAAAATGGTCATGTAAATCATTATGAATACAGAAACAAAAACAAAAAAACATATTAATTAATCATTTTAATAAAAAAGTAATAACGTAAAAGTAATGCTAAAGTTACATTATCGACTACCATTTTCATTATGTAACTTAACATGCGACAAAAGTCTTCAAACAACTAAAAATGCTGTAATGCAGAATGAGACTATAATTACATTGTAATGAATATGTTTTCACACATCGGCAGTACATAAATCATAATAAGAACAATTCTTAACATTTCTTATTTTTTGACTTGGGAATATTCTTCTCTAAACATTCTACTTATTGTCTTATTGTTTATCTTTGAATGTTTATATAGAATACAGTCTAAAATAACACTGGCCTAACCACACCCAGCAGTTGATATAGTTTAGATATATAGAATGGGCATGTAAATATGTCTGAATTTAAAGACAAATTAAAATAAAAATCAATCAAGTTGGCTAAAAAGTAACCTAAAAGTAATCCTAAAGTTACATTATCGACTACCATTTTCATCAAAAACAAAAGTCTTCATCTCCAAGTGAAAATACTGTAATGCATCTGTTGTTCAGGGCAATATATTCATTAAGCGGCACCGCACAAAACCTGTCAGGCCAGTTCCTCGTACAGCATTGTGTTCAGGGAACCAGCTGAGCAGATGACAGCTGATACTAACCGTCGGTGCTAACAAACAAACAACGTCACATATACCTGAGACGTGCAGCAAGTCACTGGCCAATGCATCCCAGAATTCCTAAGACCTTGGGAGCCTGCCAGAAAAATGCCAATCATCTGTAAACCAATCCAACATGAGAGTCTGAGGCTTTCCAGAGATCATGTTCAGGTCGGTTTAGGATCTGTGGATCAGCACGGCACCAAGCGGCCCTCAGCGATTACTGAAGTCAAACATCAACCGTCTCACGTTAACCTGTCTGCGATGAAAATGATAAAACCTTTTGGGAAGGGGGCTGTAATGAGAAAACATGAGCAACAGAGCCTGTGTTTTACAATTCACCTAATGTTGAGAGCTCTGACAGATGCTTTAAATGCACTGTAAAAAATGCTGGGTTCCACACCATCGAACACGAAGGAATTAAGTTACCATATTAGTTTTTACAAACTTAAGTGGATTGAACATAAAAATATTAAGTTGTCCCAAAAAAAAACCCCCACAAGAATTGTCATTTCATCTAATTTTAAATAAGTAGTTTAAACAAACATCATACGTAATTCAGTGCGCATTTGTACTGAAAATGCAATGGTTTTGCCTACACTGAAAAAAATAACTCTTAAGATTTAATCTTCGTGACAATTTGCACAAGTAAAATTCAAGTATATATTACTATCTTTTCTCAAGTTAAATTAACTTGTCAACATCATGTAAAATTCATTTAATGTTTAACCTAACACTCTTAAATAAATTAAGGTAAAAGTTAATTGATCATCTTTAATTTTGAGTCGATATTTATTTAAGTTAATCAAGTTCTTTTTTAGCAGAAGGAACTTTGCTTTTATCAAATTAAGTACATTTGTAAACAGTGACTAAAGCAAACTGAAGTACTTAATCATTGAACACTGTTATCCAAATGGCTGGAAGGCTTGGGTCAGGGTATAAGTACTGTTCCTAAATATCCTAGAGTGGAAATTATTTAACAAATTATTAAATAAAAATTACCTATAATGCTGCTGCTTCAGTTCGCTGAAATAAATCCCTTCTGTTAACTGAGATCACCTGTACCTTGTTTGTAATTGTTTTTAAGTTAATCAAATTCTTTTTTAGCAGAAGGAACTTTGCTTTATTAAGTAAATTAAGTAAATTTGAGTACACTTGGCATAACTTCATTTAATTAAGACAAACATTTCCACTCACTTTAAATGTGTTATTTCACAATTTGAAGCAAAATGAACCCGGGAGCAATTTAAAAATGCCTACTGATCTCAGAGCTAGTGCACTGAAATTCAAAGACGATTTCTTGGATTTATTATTATTTTGTTTTAGTTAAGTGGTTGTAAACAATTTATTTGGGCAGATTAAAAAAAACCAAATTAGGTTGAACATTTCTGAATTAAATTTGTTTGTTTAAATTCAACCCAAATAAATTGTTTGCAACAATTTAGCAGAAATCATATTTTTTTGTGTTTTAGCAAATCTGTGGCTCTCTGAGTGAATCGTCAAACATTAATACTGACAATAAAAATGCCAAGACCCTAAGCACTCCTCTGCGGTATCCTCAAAACTAAAAATCTTATAACTCTTCTTAATCTTCAAACTAATGATGATTAAACTCTTTCCTTCAAATTTAAACACCTAATATTTATTTTATTTTCAAAATATCCTTCTCTTAATTCAGTCTTACGCAAAGCATAAACTACACATCCGTTACTACATATCCATTATTCAAATTTTCCTAATAAGACTAGTTTTGCATCGATTAGAAGATGCCCTGTAAAAAATGCAGGGTTCCACAGTTCCTTCAAGTTGTCCCAACACAAATCGATTAAGTTAACTTAAATGCTTTTACAAATTAAACATAAAACAATTAAATTCTGCCAAAAAAACGTAAGAATTGAGTTTTCAACTTGTTTTAAATAAGTAGTTTAAACAAGCAGCAAGAAAATATGTAGAGTGTAATTAATATTACAACTCTTTCATTATTGCATCAAATAAATGTGTAAATATTAAATATTTTACTAGTTATCCTTGACATTTAATATTACAATTAAAAGACGATGACAGTAAATGTATTAGATTTTACTACACCAAAAAGTCTTTTTTTTTTTCTGTGCATGTCTTACAAACTATCAACGTAAAATCAGCTATTTCAGTGATGACAGTAATGCTGTCTGTGTATCAGATATGATGTACCTCAGGGAGGGCACTCGAAGAGAGAGAATGAGAGATCAGAGATATCACTGATCCCATAATAATCCCATGATAATCCTACTGTGAGACAGCACTTAATCATCCTGTTTGTAATGTGATATGGATTAGACCATTAGCCATCAGCATGGCCACTAGACTCACACGCCATAGGCACTAATACAGTCCGAACGGCCAGGAATTAAACCATGGGCCCAGTCACTGTTTACATGCCTCTTTAAAAACAATAGAGTTCCACAAATGTTCATACAAACCAAGTAAACTGAAGTACTTAATTGCTGTACACTGTTAAAAAAGTAATATTGTAAATAAATTAGGGGATAATGTACATCAATATTTATTTATTTTTTATCATGAATGGGTCTGGTATATAGTGCTGTTTCCAAATATCTTAGAGTGGAAATTATTAAACAAATTATTAAATATTAATTAAAAATAATAAATGAATACTTCACAATTCACTACAAAAAGGCACTTATCTGTTAACAGGACTGCCAATGAATTATAATATTTTATATTATTAAAAAGGACATGTTTTATATTATTAAAAAGACACATGTACTTGTACTAAATACAATGTACTGTTTTCATAATGTATTGCAGAACACTTCTGGTGCTTTTGATGTGGGATATCACACACAAGTACAATGTAAAAACATGTATCTACGCAATAAGTACATTATTAAGTACATATTAATTTCAGTGTAAGTACATACTAGTTAAGGCCATCTTGAACGCAGCGGATGCCCTTCCAGCTGCAACCCATCACTGGGAAACACCCATACACCCTCATTCACACACATACACTATGGACAATTTAGCTTATTCAATTCACCTATAGCGCATGTCTCTGGACTATGGGGGAAACTGGAGCACCCGGAGGAAACCCACGCCAACACCAGAAGAACATGCAAACTCCACACAGAAATGTCCCTGCAGTAAAAGCCTTTAACTCGACCTGTATTGTTCTGTTAATTCACTATACCATCACATTAGCCTGAGTGTCCCTTTCTTCCTGCCTGTCACACAGCCAAAGGCCAACTTTCATCCCGGATCAGGTGTCTAAGTAAAGCGTCATCACGTATGTTCTCTCATCACAGGGATCCTGCACATACAAAAACAGATATTTAAACTCAATAACACATACTTTCAGGCAAAAAAAATGTAAATAATATCATGATTTACTCACCCTTGAGGTTTCCTCAGAGTAAATGACTTTTTTCTTTCAGTCGAATCCAATCATAGTTGTTATTATTCATTCATTCATTCATTTTCCTTCAGCTTAGTCCCTTTATTCATCAGGGGTCACCACAGCGGAATAAACCGCCAACTTATCCAACATATGTTTTACACAGCGGATGCCCTTCCAGCAGCAACCCAATACTGGGAAACATCCATACACACTCATTCTCACACATACACTACAGCCAATTTAGTTTATTGAATTCACCTATACCGCATGTCTTTGGACTGTGGGGGAAACCGGAGCCCCTGGAGGAAACCCACGCCAACACGGGGAGAACATACAAACTCCACACAGAAATGCCAACTGACCCAGCCGGGACTCGAACCAGCGATCTTCTTGCTGTGAGGCGACAGTGCTAACTATTGAGCCACCATGTCACTCGTTATTATTATTCATTCATTCATTCATTCATTCATTTTCCTTCAGCTTAGTCCCAGCGGAATGAATCCCCAACTATTCCAGCATATGTTTTACGCAGCTTTTCCAGCTGCAACCCAGTACTGGAAATATTATTATTATAGAATGGCAGTGGTATATCCAAACGAAATCTAAATGAATGCATCCATCCATAATAAAAAAGTGCTTCATGTAGGAGCTAGCAGTCACTTCAGGGTGGCACAGAAAATCTCATTATACAGACAAACAAGGCACTCTACCGGCCATAAATAACTTACATTTTTTGGTGACCAAACCATAAGGGCATAATGTGCAATTTCTACAATGTTTGTTTTAATTAAAACAAATTTAAAATCCACCAAAAAAACAAGGTAACCTTTTTCTCACCCTTGTGTTGTTCAAAACTATTTAATCAAATAAAACTATACACAAATGAAAATGAGGAATTCACCTTCAAATCAACATTCATATCTCTAGTTGGTGAAAAACATTTTAAGATCAGAAAAACCCATCAATTTTGTAGGCTGCTGAGGAATTTTATTTTAAGTGGAAACAATAAAACGTTTGTAAATGTACAAACCGTGCGGAAATGAAAAGCATCATTAAACAAATAAACAGTCAAAATAATATTTTTCAGATTTTTTTTAGCTTATTTAAAAAGATGTGTCTTAAACTTTAAGTTCACCCAAGCATCGTCCGATGGGCCGCCAAACTCTTCATCTGTTATGATGAATGCCAGCCACTGGCACTTCACCCTCTTACCTCCACCTGCTCCTGAAGGTCTACGTCCCCTCCAGGAGCCTCCGGTCATGGTGTGGGCACAGCCTTGTGGTGTCATCACATATACTGGTATCCTTCAAACGACAACTAAAAACCCATCTCATCTGAGAGCACCTTAACCCCAGTGAATAATACCAAAACCACCTCTAGAAGCACTTTCTCCCTCTCTCTCTCTCTCTCTCTCAAAAAAGAAAAAAAGATTCTCTGTTACTTTGAATAATTAGCACTTCTTGTATGTATTGCCTCTTCTTGATAAATCGCTGAATACCTCCTTAATTGTAAGTCGCTTTGGACAAAATTCAACTGCTAAATGACTAAATGTAAATGTAATCAATGTTTTTTGGGAAAATCTCACAGTACATTAGGCATGGGATGGTAACTGGTTTTAGGTAAAGGTTTTAAACCCGGCAAAATGTTCTGTTTTACTATTCCTACGATAAGTCTTTTTCACGCGTTTGTTAAGACTATTTTATTTCATTTTTAGGGCAACAGTATTTCCAGCAGAAAAGGACCATCCAAATCAAAAGCTACTGTTGTAAAAAATATTCTATATGTTTTTTTTAAATAAAATATTTTTGTTTTGTGTTAATGGGGAAACGTGTTTAATGGGGAAAAAGTTGTTGTTTAGAGCAGTAATCACAATACAGTGAAACCATGATATTTTTATCCAAGGTTGTCATACCATCAGTCTTATATTCAATTCAATTAAAGTTTATTTATGTAGAGCTTTTTACAGTGTAGATTGTGTCAAAGCAGCTTAACATGTTCTAGTAAAGTCCAGATTTCAGAGTTGAAGTTTAGTTTAGTTCAGTTCAGTTCAGTGTGGTTTAAATTTCACTGCTGAAAGTTCAAACACTGAAGAGCAAATCCACCGAAGCGCAGCTCCACAAGTCCCGATCCGAGCAAGCCAGTGGCAACAGTGGCGAGGAAAAAAAAAAAACTTTACCAATTGACGAAGTGAAGGGAAAAAAACCTAGAGAGAAAGCAGGCTCTGTTGGGCACGACCATTATTCTTCTGGCCAAACCTCCTGTGTGGAGCTGCAGTCTAGGCGCCTGGAGGCTGGAGAAGCTGGACGTCCATTGTGGAGAAGCTGCAGGTGTGGGAGGTCAGACTGGCCCACAGGATCAATGCGTGGACTCGTTTGTCACTTAAACCGGCCCATGCCTACAGTATATGCGTGTGTCTTGCGAGAATTTAGCGGTCTGAACATTATTGTATAGACATGATCCATGTTTTCCTAGGGGAATAGTTTAGGAGGTATTTTCTCCTTTTAAAAACGCAATTCCGTGATTAATGTCCATAGTGGCCGCGGCCATCCCCTAGCTCAGCCCCTGTCTGGAATGTGAATAAAGGTTTCTGTTGGTGAATCCATATGTTTTTGTAAGAGAAATGTCTATATTTAAAACTTTATAAACTCTTTTGTGTAACTTCCGGCCGGTGCCATCCATCGTCATCTTTTTAGGTACACTTATTTTAGTGCATTAGCTCCATCAGCTGGAAAGGACTGCATTTTGTCATACTTTGCACGTGCAAATGCTTCACACTTGAGATAGAAAAACAGAAGATGTAGAAGTAGAAGACGACAACGGATGGCACTCACCAGAAGTTACACAAAATGGTTTTAAATGGTTATTTAAAATTTCAAATATGGATATTTTGGTCTTACAAAACATATGGATTCACCAAAGGAGACCTGTACACTCTAAAAAATATTTTTGCTGCTTGTTCAAATGACTTATTTAAAATGAGTTAAATCAACAAAATTCTTGTTTTTTTTTAAAAGACAACTTAATTGTTTTATGTTCAATCAACTTAAAATTGTAAAACAAAAAAAAGACAACTTAACTGATTTACGTTGAGATGACATGAATTATTATGGATGAATGCGCTTTATCGCCTGTCGTAGAGCAGGAAATGCCAAGATAATTTTTTAAATAACAACTTCAATATCATAATCCACATGGGCGGCACGGTGGCTCATTGGTTAGAACTGTGGCCTCACAGCAAGAAGGTCGCTGGTTCGAGTCTAGGCTGGGGCCGTTTGGCATTTCTGTGTGGAGTTTTGCATGTTCTCCCCGTGTTGGCGTGGGTTTCCTATGGGTGCTCTGGTTTCCCCCACAGTCCAAAGACATGTGGTATAATTGAATTGAGTCGTACACAATTGGCCGTAGTGTATGAGTGTGTGTGTGCGCTCGTGCGTGCGTGTGAGAGTGTTTCCCGGTACTGGGTTGCGGCTGGAAGGGCATCCGCTGCGTAAAACATATGCCAGAATAGTTGGAGGTTCATTCCGCTGTGGCAACCCCTAATAAATAAAGGACTAAGCCAAAGGAAAATGAACGAATGAATGAATAAATAATCTGTACATTCGCCAGTGATGATCCTGCACACACACACACACACACACACACACACACATTTAAACAATAACACATGATCCATACTTTCCTCAATGCACATATACAGACTATTTAAGAAAAAAAAAAAAGCATGGTTCAATCACAATATAACGCAAGGACGCTGGTTCGTGGAAATGCATTTTTCTCCACACCTCATAAACCTGACCCATCGATGCATTCACTGGACTGTGATACAAAAGAGCCGCTCAGGTCCTTCAGAATAGTTCTTCTAGTGCGGTACAGTGAGATCAGACAGAGCTCAGAGTTTGCATCCTAATGACTTTGCCTTATGGGTGACCTCTGGCAGCGGAGCTCAAATACATAAATTCTGCATATTGTGTTGATGAATCGAGTTTGTCTGTGAAGAGCAAAGCCGGTCGATAGTGTACCGCACCATGGTCTGAATGGCGCTCAAGGCTACGTTCCTGCTCCAAATGAGAACAAGAAGCTGATAGGGTCAATACACACAGACTTTTCATTAAGCACGTCGTGTCAGATGTGTGTGTGTGTGTGTGTGTGTGTGTGTGTGTGTGTGTGTGTGTGTCGCTACTTCTTTTTCACTTAAAGAGGCACCTCAGCCTTGTGCAATTTTCGCTCTTTTGATTCAAGAGCAAGATATTCGCGAACAAAAGAACCATCGGCAATTTTCCCTATTAGAAACTTGTGGTGAAAACAAGTCTTTGACTGAAGAAGACATCTTTGTGTGACTCAAGTAAAAAACAAACGGCAGAATTTGCAAGGTTAGCAGACCTGGAAGGAAAGAGAGAGAGACCGTAATATAGTTTACTTTGTATAATTGTGCTCTTTTTTTTCTTCTACATGAAAACACCAGGTTGCTTTAATCAACAACAAACTTTGGGATGGTGAACAACCCGAAAGGTTCAGGGCATGAGGAAATGTAACAGTCTTAAAGTTTAAGTTGACTCAACAATGGCAATTCTATAATTTACTCACTCTTTACTTGTTCCAAACTAGTTAGAACAGTGGTCTCAAACTCAATTCCTGGAGGGCCGCAGCTCTGTATAGTTTAGCTCGAAGCAGCTCCAACTCACACCTGCTTAATAGTCTATAGTAGTCTTGAACGCCTTGATTAGTTGGATCAGCTGTGTTTGATTAGGGTTGGAGCAAAACTGTGCAGAACTGCGGCCCTCCAGGAATTCAGTTTGAGACCTATGAGCTTAACTTTTTTAAGTTATGTTGAGCACAATAGAAGATATTTTGTAGAATGTTGGAAACATGCAAGTATTGACATCCAAGTTGGGTATAAAAAATTTGGGTAATGTGGGACATTTTTAGGAATTTAGATTTATTTTAGTGATTTATTTCAATGTCTTACACATTAGAACAACATATTAGACTTTTCTGAAATCCACACAAGAAAAATTAATGTTGATGTTAAACCCAGAGGAGCCATGCCAGACATCTTCGTTTTTTTGTGCCAAAAAACTATTCTGCCTGAATTTGATAATCTGGGACATATGTAGTAGGCCTAAAAAAGCCTATATATAAATGGCAATATCATTAATTTTTAAAAAGCATTATGAGGAAAAAATTACAAGTACAGCAACTTCTATGAAAGTCAATGGTTATTGGTTTCCAACATTCTTCAAAATATCTTCTTTTGTGTTCAACAGAGCAAAAAACATTAAACTGGTTTGGAACAAGTGTGAGTACATCAATACAGGCTCATTATGGATATGTACCCCTGTATACATTTCTGGAGAGTGCCAAATACATCCCAGGAGCTAAGTTTTTTTTGCAGTTTTTGTTTTTGCAAATCCACCAGAGGCCGCTGTGTACGCTTTTTCAGGCCTTAAATTTTTCTTGCGAGTGCCATTCTAATCCACCAGAGGCTGCTGTCGACTGACTTACTGACTGACTGACCGATCAACTCCACTCTGCGTCTCATGTCTGCCGATGTACACGATGAGCTACTGGGCAAACTGGTAACAGCGAAAAAAGCCATCCACATGGAGGTAAGCAGTCAGCTGGTTAGCGCAAAAAAAGGAACGGCGTCATACCGCCCCGTAGCGTTTGTTTTAAAGACGAAATGCAGCCATACATAACTCTGGCTACATAATTTGCAATCTCCAGAAATGTATATAGGGGTACGTTTTCAGAATGAGCCTATGTTTGAGTAAATGATGAAAAACCGAAAATTGTCATCATTTACACGGCCTTGTTTCAAACCTTTATGAGCTTCTTCTATTGAACACAAAGCTGAAAACCTGTAACCATTAATTCCCATAGTATTTGTTTTTCCTACTAGGGAAGCCAATGGATACAGGTTTCCAGCTTTCTTCAAAATATCTTCTTTTGTGTTCAACAAAAGAAAGAATCTCATAAAGGTTTGGAGGGTGTAAACTGTAAATGCTATGTTAATTTTCATTTTTGGGTGAACTATCCCTTTAATTGTCTGTTAATTGTCTGTACTGTCTTTCCAACACACACTTACACACACATACTCCCAGCATCAGACGGTCATGTGGGATGTTCAAGGAGCTGTGAGTGCTATCCTGTTTACACTCTCTGGGATGGGACCCCGAGCACCTGGTAATTAAAATTGCTAATCATGCACAATTACCCATCCAGACTCCCCACTCGGAAAGTGGCCTCTCACACTCTCTGCAAGTGTGGGGTAAAGGGGGAAGAATGTTAGTCATCTTTTGATTAGCGTTGTGTGGCTCTCACCGCAGTTTTGTCTTGCGGCGCAGCCACCGCGAAGTCATCCACAAAAGAGAGACGAACATCTGCTGGAGGTTGTCCGATGTTGCCAACAGCACCATGCAGGCCAGGTGCAGATTTTACTGAGAGAGAGCTCATTTTAGGGGAAAGAGGCACACGGCGGCACCCTCTCAGGGCAAACATCCCTGCTCCGTCACCTGTTTCTTTGTGCCGCAGCAGCTGAGCGTGCCGGATCCACAGCTGCCTCCAGCTCCAGTGCCCTTCTTCTGTTTGTTTTCCCTCCAAATCCACTCACCTGCTTTAAGTTGCTCACCTCAGGGCCTGTTCGTAACGGAAACCATCATTTGATCAGTAAACAACACACACTGCTCACCATATGCTGGGTGACAACAGCAAATATACATTCTAGTTGGGGGAAAGTTAATTGATTTTTAAATGATTTTTAAATAATAATTATTAAATATAGTGTTGTTTTAATGACTTTGTTATCAAAGATGATGTGCCATATGTTGGTGTTTGCGTCCAATTGAATTTACAAGTGATTTTAAAATTAGAAAGCAAATTAAATTGAAGTGATTAATAACTAATTAACTAATAACAGTGTAATACAAGAGTGATGTAATGTTCCATTATTATTTTGAGTAAGGTTTTATTATGCATAATTAAGGTTATAATTATGCAAGTATTAGGCAGTATATTTATTTTGACCTGAACACGTTAAAGAATATGTTATATAAATATTTATACTAATATTTATTTACTGTAAAACAATAATCTCTTTTAAACAAACTGTAAAACTTAGTGTTTGAAGTACAAATATTAAAAATGAATATTAATAGATGTTTGAGGGCTTCTGTCTTTTAGTATGCTATTAAACTATTCTTATAAATCTGACTGACATGACGTTTTGGATATTTCATTATGTAAATCATGGTAAAAATGTGTTAATGTCTTTATTTTTAGCAGATAGATAGATAGATAGATAGATAGATAGATAGATAGATAGATAGAGATTTTTACATAAAATTTTTACATTACATTTTTACATTAAATTTTAATGTAAATAAAGCTTCATTAATCATTTGCCCAAAAGGCAGGACTAGCTCAATTCTTGGTACAAGTTTGCCCCCAAAATTTGTTTAAGTAGAAACACACATGTATAGACTAAATGTATCCATATGAATGAATGTGTAAAAAATAAACATACATTTTAAAAACCATCAACCTTTCGTTCCGGCTTCTTTTGAGGGCCTTTAATTAGGGGGTCAAAGCTTTCAAACTCCACCCCGGTTTATAGGGCCAGTCCGCGGAGTAATTAGCGAGGCTGGTTGGGGAGGGCTGAGGAAAACAATCGCCCCTGCTGTCTGCTCAAGTTCGGGCCCGCTGAACTGACTTAATTGGCCGTGTAATAATGTCGACCTGAGGAGAGCTTGCGTGAAAGGGCTGTCCCGGTTCCCACAAACCCCGGGCCAGCGCCAATCCAACCCCGCGCTGAAAGACTGACGGGAAGAAAAGCGACACCGCACAATGAAAGGCCTCGGCCGGGCGGGTGAAGGATTTCTCCGTCTAATTAGACGCGCCCTGTTTCCAGAGCCACACACCGCCCAGCGGGCCTGCTGCGCCCGGCCATGCGGAGCTCTGCGGGTAGCCGAGCTCAGACCAGCCGCTGATTAGGGTATTGTTCCCGTTTATCATCGGGGACGTTAATTACTCCGACGAATGATCGTTATTAATGAATTTCAATTGGACGTTGTTTCACTCGTATTAGGCTTAAATGCGTAAAATCGAAGGTGCGACATTTGGGAAGCCCTTTGCTTCTGTCAGTAATTACAGGACTGGTTTATTAACAACAAACACAACTAACTGATAATTTTGATTAACCAAACTGGCACAGGAATAAAATTACAGACAGAATGTATATTTGTGTGTGTGTGTGTGTGTGTGTGTGTGTGTGTGTGTGTGTGTGTGT
>CAIGQW010054073.1:1027810-1038313 GCA_903798125.1 Danio choprae | reverse complement strand
AATAATAATAATAATAATAATAATAATAATAATAATAATAATAATAATAATAATAATAATAATTAATTAATTAATAAAAAAACACAGACTTTGACACAAAGCTTTGAGCGAGGTGCGTAAGAAACTAGTCCCACACACGTGTCTTTAGCCGTGGTAATCGTAGTGAGGAATAATTTATCCAGGTCCTTGAAAATATTAGAAATGATTGCACACCGAGGCCGTTACACTGTCTCTACAGTCATCAAATACCTTACTTAATAAAGTCTAGCTATATTTCTAATTGGTCCTTTTGTGGCCCGATATACAGGCGTCAGGAAATACGAAATCATATTTACTATCGTCTATTCAGACTCTTTTTCACCCTGACTCCGTTCTATAGCCATTAAATATCGGCTAGTTCATTTTCACCCATACTGTAAGTACGGTAGGCTGTACATATATGAGGGGAGTTTTGCCCACAGAAGGGGATAGTAAATCAGCTTTGTTTAAAATCCACTAATATAATGGTTGAAAGGGTTTGCAAATTGTAAATCCTTTCCAGGAGCCGCGGTTGTGGCCACACAAATCCAAAAGAAGTGTCATCATCCAACTCAAATCAAGTGCGAGGTCTTCAGCTGCACCTCAATGTGTTCTGGGCCGCTGAAAGACATTTTAAATCAATAATGAAGCAAGCCGTCCAGCACTGCCACAGAGAGCGCAAGAAGTTAAATGACTCATAAATAATCTTAGCAAATAACAGCAATTTCAGATCTAATAGAGCGATTACACAAGTCATTGAGCACAGCCACACACACACATTTACACACACACACACACACATCTAAGAACACATAAATGTACACTCCACTAAACCTTTTAAATGGAAGAACTGTCGGAGGCTTAAACTTCAAGACACCTCCAGCAGAGTCTGTGGAGCAGAGTCCTTATTTATACTGATTCGTTTTAATTTAATGAACCGGTCAGTTCGGATGTTCTGACACTGCATGCCACATGTTGAGTGTGTTGAATGGACACATCTGCGTGATGATATGCAACAGTTAACAACACACCATGTTCACCCCAAAAAATACAATTTCTCATAATCATTTCAATATGGTTATAATAACCATTTCAAAAATACATTAATCATTCGCTCACTCTTGCTCTAAACCTGTTTGAGTTTCTTTCTTCTGTTAAACCCAAAAGGAGATTTATTGAAAGATGTCGGAAACCGGTAACCATTGACTTCCATAGTATTTGTTTTTCCTACTATGGAAGTCGATGGTTACCGGTTTTTAACATTCTTCAAAATATCTTCTTTTGTGTTTTAGCAGAAGAAAGAAACTCTTAAAGGTTAAGAATCACTTCAGGGAGAGTAAATAATGAGTGCATTTATATTTTGGGGTGAAAGTGCACTGTACCCTTCTTATATGGATTTGTGTTTATAAGAGCACTTAAAGAGATATTTAACCCACAGATCTACATTTATAACATCACTATCGTATTTACTCACCTTCAAGGACTTTGAGTTTCTGTTTTCCATTGAACTCAAAAGAAGATAATTTGAAGAAGGAAAAAAACCCCACAGAAGTCAGTGGTTACTGGTTTTCCAAAACATCTTCTTCATTTTGGTTTGCTGTTTTATATTTATTTGTGTATGGTTTCACCTAAAGATCTTCATTAATGTTCTACTGAAGAATAAAAAACCCACCAACATCTTGAATGGCCTGAGGGTGAGTAAATTACCAGCAAATGTTCATATTTTGATGACGCCAACTTGATTTCACCAAGAAGGACATGTTCCTGGATGAACATCTATGTTGATCCTGGAACAACATTCCAATCAGAATTAAGGGATACGTTTACCGTTTATGTTAAGTTTAGGCTTACGCACTTCTACATGATTGTTATCCAACTATTATTCCTCTCTGATTTTGGGAATAATTTACAGTTATGGTTGGGTTTAGGGGTAGGGAAGAGGTATGGATTACATTTTCCAACAAAAATGATGTTCCAGTATCAACATAGTTGTTAATTCAGGATCGCATCGTACTTTGCAAAATCATGACGTGCTCTTGATGAACTGTCCCTTTAAGCAATTTCACACTAATCACAAGTAAAAGTGACATGTAACCTTTTCATATGAAAAATGTTTTTATCTGTAATTTTGACTACTGCTAAAGAGTGGCAGAAAATTTGGTATTACTTTTTACACAACAGTTAATATTATGTGAAATGTTAGTGAGGACCAGGTGGTATTTAGAGCAGTAAAGGTGAATTGTACAAGCCGCTTCAATTTGTTGCAATTTGCTGCCACCTTGTGGCCATAATTAATAATTACACATGCTGTGCCCTCGGTTTTCTTGCTGTAAACAATGAGAAAAATGCACTCAAGGCTCTCAAACATTTAAATCTCTTTCTTTATTACAAGCAAATGTACTTTTCTCGCTGTTAATAGCTACAGAAAAAACTGGCAAAAATCCACATATCTACAGATATCAACCTTTTAAAAACTTTATACAAAAAGAGCCCAAACTGTACATGAATATTACTACATATATGCTGTGTACAGTAGTATACATATATATACTGTGTGTGTATATATAATATATATACTATATATATATATATATATATATATATATATATATATAGATTTAATAAATTTATGAGCAACATCACGTTTTGTGCAGATAAAATAAACAGAAAAAAAGCAATCGATATTTAGTTAATCTGAATAGGCTGGCACAGATTAAGCCCCACTACAGGCTATAAAGCCTTCAGTTACAGCAATAGACATCTAAATCAAATATTTGGTTACACTTGCTTTAAAAACAGTGAGTGCATTTCATCTTCCTACAGTCAGTGTGAGCAACGACCATGCGTGCCATCTTTAAAAAAAACACCTCCAGTGAAATAACAAACAAACAAACAAACAAACACAAAAAGCAGTCTGTTAAAGCTATTTTTTCTTTACTTCCATCTTTACTGAAGTCCAATTTCTCCCACAGCCTTACATTTGGTTGTAAAAGCGGAACAGTAACATTCTGACTCTGTAACTGTAAGTAGTTTTCTTCATCCTCTAGATACAAAAGTAGCAAAAAGACATTTTTTTTTCTCGTCACAACATATACAAAATACCTATTTCATATAGCCTTTTTTTGTTTTAATCTTCAGACAGACAGAATACAGTGTTCGCCAGTGCCTGAACGCACCCCTGAGGCAGACAGCGTTCAGTGAGCAAAAATTATTACTACGTTACAAAATATAGTTCCGATTTGAAACGACAGTTTGTCAGAAACGAGAACCACAAACATTTATGAAGGGACATTTGTTCTAGAACCACCTTGTAGTTGTGATTTGTGGTTATCTGCTATTTTCTTTACATTCAGGAAGCCAGATAGAACTGTAACAGTGAACAATACAGTATAATGCGAAATGAAAAAGACAAACATATCATATTAGGTCGAGAATCTATAAATAAGCACATTCTTTTTGTGTTTTAGATTTGCCAGCATTGATTATTGTTTAGTACTTGGTATTGTAGATGTGCATCGCTTGGACTGGACTGGAAATGAGCACAGATGTGGTTTATAGTAATGAAAATATAAAGCTCAGTGGTTGGTCCGTCACATGACATGCAAAGTTCAGACCTCAGTACTCAATAAAACAGTGTTCGACTTTGCACAGAGTTTACATTCATACAAACCAAATAATACACTTTTGGACTGGAAACAGAGTTGATCAGTCGTCACGTTAGGTCATTCATTCATTCACTCGCAGCCTTTGTAAACCTTGACATCAATAAACTCATCTATATATATATAATCTATATTCAGATATAATGTGTGCATGAAAAAGGACATTCTGTTATTATTAATATTATTATTCTGTGACATTTCATCAATGTTAACCCTTCCTAAAAATGACCATTATACTTACAACAAACTAGCCATAATTCTAACATTCTCTGTTGCAGGCCGACATGTCGGGCAATGCAAACACATGCACGTGTTTCCCAGAATTCAACGCTTCACTGGATTGAACGCATGAACATACATTGAGGTTAAAAAGCACCAGAAGGCACCTACCCACGAGAAGCTTGAAGTAACCATCAAAACGCTGGTCTTGATGGACTTTGACATCACCTACTCTCTCTCTCTCTCTCTCTCTCTCTCTCTCTGTCATGGATGATGGTTAAAATGGTGAAATGAGCAACGGGTCTCATCGTGACAACTGAATGACAGTGAAGGAAATGCATGCGAGGAAAGGAGTGAAGATGATGATGCTCCGGGAACACAACACTACAATCCGGAGTCGGTGTGTGGAGAAACAAAAAAATGGGAGAAGAAAGAAACAGGTATGGAATGTGAAGGAAAGCAGGGAAAGAATCATTGCAGATGATTGTTAGTTGGGTTCATTTCCATATTCATTTCAATTGAGGCCAAATGTGACCGGAATTAAGGATGTGTTCACACTTGATGTGATCTCTAAATCTGGGATGCATTGGGACTCAAGTATAAATGCAACTTGAACCAAAGACATCTAAACAAACCAGAAGCAGTATGTCAATTCTCAAGAGGCGACCCTAAGATGAACAGAGTTGTCTATTAGAGTTCAATACAGACCGCAGAAATGCTGTCTCTGTGCCATAGATGTTCATTTGTTTTTGACGGAGGAATTTCCTGAACTGGATTTGACTCATATATTTATACGCATTTTAAATGTTCAGTAATTTTTACAAAAATATATATTATAAGGCCATTTGTTTTATAGCCTTATGGGTCATTACCACTTTGGTACCCCTTTCTACTGTTAGAAGTACCAAAATAGCCAACTGTACCACTTTTTTGGCACCCTTTCATATGGGCAGCTAGCATAACAGTATATGGTACCAAAAGGGTGGAGCTAGACTCACTGCTGAGTGCTGATTGGTTTACAGAGAATCGTCACTTGCACGCTCAAAAAGCCAGGGTTAGTTACCATTCTCGTGTTGCATCTAAAACGTGTGAAAAGCGCAACTTTCGCCGCTTAATCTCAGTATTTGCGAGCACTTTCTGCACTTCTACTTTGGAAATAATGAACTTGAGCTTGCAAAACACACTATATGTGAAATGCCCATATGGCTTTCTTCTTCAGGCAAGAACTGAGAGCTTTTTGCTGCCTACCTACTAAGTAAAGGTACTGTTGGCAGTGGAAATACAAGCCAGATCAGTGATATTTATAGCAAATAGTACTATACTGTACTAAAGCATACCGCTCATTATATTCAGGCCTAAAATTGACAGTGTGGTCACTAAGTGAGCCAAGAATAAATGAATCATTTTCTTTTTTTGGTCTGAACCAAAGGAATCAAACTAATCAAACTATCCGTCCTAAATATTATTTGAAAATGGAATTAGTATGTCCCAAACCGTAGTTTGTTGAAAAGAGTACGCCAAAGGTTCACGGTTGGTGTACTATTTCCAGTAAAAATTTGAAGTGTAGAACCATCCATATTCCCTTTTAGGATGTAGTACAAGTATGCGAACTGGAACGCAGCAGTAGACTGAACTGCATTCACACCAAATTCCAATTCCAATTCACATAGAGTATTGAATGAATATGGAATTGAATGTTTATGAGAGCGTTACATTAAACAGGCGAGTCAACAGGAACATTTCCTAGAATTGGTTTAAAACGACTCATTTTCTGTTTCCTGCACAGGAGTTCACAAAGGAGTCATTCTTGTGAACATAGAGCCCAGGACAGGCTATCTGTGATGCTGACCTTAATTGGGCTGCCAGATTAATGAGTTGTTTGTGAACAGTAGCACAAGCAAATCACGTGTGACTTATTTATCAGAAAATCATAAATCACTAATGTGCAACATAGAGATGAGAGCAACCCAGCACAGGGCTCCAACAGATACATTAATACAGACAAAAGGCAAATAAGACGTTACAATCATAAAAATACGCTGACAAAGAAGTTTTTGGACCAACACATATGTTACATTTCATTTATTTTTTTGTCCTCAGGAGCCCCGGGCTGTGTTGGTGGCACTGGAAGATGACGGATACTACATTTCTCCACATCTCTCCATCCTCAGCTGGTGCAATGTCAACTTAAGGCAGTGTGGTGGGAATCTTCTAATGCCGTCAAACACTTTCCCTCCATTTCTCTTTGAGCATAAGGCAACTAATGCACATTTACATACTCCCTATTTTACAACCTTTGGTTCCAAACTGCAGTGTAAAAGATGGGAAACATTAGCATTAAGGCAGAACAGTTTAGCTAAGGTGGCTAGCGTAGCCTTTAGCATCCTGTGTCTGGTTCTACACTACAAAAACTATATATAGGGAACGATCCAACTTTAAAGCAAATGGTCAAGCAGCTAGAAAAGAGTAACTGGTTGTCATGATGACACGGCGTCAATGGTTTTTTAAAAACTTTGGAATAGCAGATAGTAGAATATAATTGTTTGAAAGTTAAAGGGTGAAACATAATGACAGTCCAGTTACAATTTGTCTTGTAGTTGTCTAACAAAGGCCTACACACACACACACACACACACACACACACACACACATACAGACACACACTCCTAGTTTGCTCTAGCAGCAGAAATGGCCAAATGTAGCCACTTACAATGCATTCAGACAAAGACAATCGAAGCCTACGGAGTGTTCCTCGATAATAGGTTTGCACAAAGGCAACACCAGTTTGTTCTATAAAAAAAAGTAGAACAAGAAAAGAGAAGGAGCACGGGATAAAAAGGGAAGGAGAGACGACAGAAAACAAAGAAAAGAAGAACAAAGAAAAGAGGACAGTCAGTTTTTAGAGCAGCCATTTTAACTGTCATCCACATTCATATTCAGTGCTAGGGGGTTGAGTTTTGAGATTTGTGCTACTACTGCCCAGGGTGGTTTTTCAAGTAATTTTTCAACAAGGGTAGGTGAGTGAACACATAAACCCACAGTGTAAAGGGAACACGCTCTCACGTTTAAACATACACACCAAGAAAACAAGGTAAATGGGTCCCAAGGCTGCTTAGCGCAGTACTGTTTAGCCTTCCTCCAGATCACAGATAGTGCGTACACTATCCACTTGTTAGTGCTTAACAAGTGTTTCCGGATTACAGTGGGTGAAATACGTATTCAACCTGTCATTTTTTTTTTTTTTATATTCTAAAAGACCTGTTGACATGAAATTGAACCAGATTTTGGTTAAAAACCCAAACCATACAAACATAAAAATAAAACAAAACAAAAAAAATCTGAAAAAAATTGTTATGTGTAATAACAATAAAATGACACAAGGAGAAAGTACTGAACTACTGAAACGTTTTTAATACTTTATATAAACAGCTTTTTTGCTGATGGCAGCTTAAAGACGCCTCTCATATGGAGAAGTCACTAGAATTGCTCAGGTGTAGTTTTTTTACAGACTTCACCTGAGTGTAAAAATCTTGATGGTTCTGTGGGTCTCGTCTCGTCTATCAAATCTGATCTTTATTTTATATTCTATATTGGATTCAAGTCTAAGATTGGCTGGGCCATTCTACAGCTTGATTTTCTTTTTCTGAAAGCATTTGAGAGTTTCCTTGGCTATGTTTTGGATCTTTGTCTTGCTGAAATGTCTACTCTGGTTTCATCTTCATCATCCTGGTAATGTAGATGTTGGACTGAAGCAGCTAATATTCATTTACAATGGGGAAGTGCAGAGGTTTGCTGAAGAACTACTGAGAGATTTCAGCTGCTGTCTGGGCTTTCACTGCCTTTCTCCACCTCCCTTTCTTTAATAATTTTCCCTCCGTCATTTCATTTTATTACACATAACTTAATTTGTAAACTAACTAATATTGTTTTCTTTGCATATACATTATGGAATTCTTTGGTTGTTACCAATATCTGGTGAAAATTTCAAGTCAACAGCACCTTTCGAAATATGTTTTCTGAGAAAAATGGTGATGAGTTGAATACTTATTTCCCCCACTGTATATGCTCACAGTGTGCTGTAATACTATTGAAAATCATAGGCGTAATGTTTATATCTGTGCCTAATTTCAGGTGGAATGATTCATCTTTTATAAATCGTTCAAATATTTATATCTGGGATGCAGCGACTATAGTAAACCATAACAATGTAAAAAAAAATTACCAAATGACTATTGAGATTTGAGTTTTCACAACTGAAATGAATTGAAGCCTGGACCCGGAAACAATATTCCACACGCAACAACATAACAAGCGGATAGAAACACATTTCAGTGTTTTAGTTTTTTGAATAAAGGGTAACAAGTCAAGATTGATTGACCAATCTTGGCATAATCGAAGCGGATTTTGATTGGATAACTAGGCTATTTGTTGATCATACAGACGTCTCGGGCCCCGGTGCGGTGTAAGCATAAGCTGCCCCGGAGAATCGCGGGTTTTCTCCTATTCGGAGGAAGGAGCTGAAGGTGCAGTAGTCAGGCTTGCCCCCCCAGTAGGTACACATGAGTTTTTTGGTAGGGGAGGAGTCAGACCTGCGGTGGGCGTGGTTCTGGCTTTCGTTGCCACGTCTGTCGTGTTTCCGCGCAGTTGGAGCATGGAGGGAGGACAGCGGGGAGAACTCCGACAGGTGGCCCTTGTATAACTTATCTGCATTCTGGAGAACAGAGAGAGATGGTGAATTAGCAGACTGCATCATATATAGGCATGGGAATACAAGTTTGTCACAGCACAAGCTAAAACAACACAAATCCAAAGCCCCAGCAAGAAGCGGTGTTAAAGAAAAAAAAGTCCAGGCCTAGAAGATGCTAAACTGATTGATTGAGAAGCTGTTACAGGACAAACTGCAGAGAGAAAATCAGAGAAAGTTTATTTATTTATTCATTTTTCTCGATGGAAAAATCAAAAAACAAAAATAAAATAATAATAAATAATAATAAATCATTACTTTAAAAAAAGGAATTAATACTATATCGGCAAGGATGCACTGATAAAATAAACTGATACTGAATGAAAAAATACATTTAATTTACCTTACAGATTTGTTTCAAATAAAATCAAGATTTATTACAATTTTATAAAAATTAATTCCAATTTTTTTATTTTTTAGTAAAAAGTGTCTTTATGGTATTGATTGATTGATTGATTGATTGATTGATTGATTGATTGGCAAAATTGACAATTCAAAACACTTAAAAGACATTTAAAAAAAGTATAAAACAATTTTTTGTTCCTTTCTTTTGAGTTTGCAATGCAGCATAATCAGTCCAAGTTGTTTATACAGTTCACTCAGTAACAGAACTGATCATAAGCATGTTCTAGGAATGGACATTTAGACATAAATGGCAACATTATCACTCAGACACAATATAACAAAAAGAAAAGCAAAAAAAAAACAAAACTCATGCATGTATGAGAGTTAGACATCAAACTGTATGTCAAGTCTGCTGGCTGTATTTGTGTATGTAAGAGCCCACAGTCCCATATTCTGTTAGCTGCATATACAGCACAGCACACACCTCAAACCACAACCCAATCTCTTCATTCTGAAGCATCAAAACCAACCCAAACCAGTCTGTAGGTTTCACACCAAACACCAGACCCACAAGGATGCACCGAAGACATTAAATCCAGCTCCTTTTTACTGGTTGAAGCCAATTAGCAGGACTCTAGACTTCTCAGATTGACTCTGAGAAGTTCAGAGCTGCGTTTATGAGCGGAGTGTGGATTAGTTCTTTCTGGCTTTAGTCCTTTAGTGTTTTACCATCAGGCTGCTAGACTTCAGTGGTGTTCTGAACCCCATCTAGCAGAGAATCATGAATGTTTGTCTCAACCCTTTCAAAGATCCTGTCAGCCCTCATTCTCTGTGAAACATCACACACACACAAACAGACTCAGTTGGGGCATCGCAGATCAATGTTTTGACTTGCAGGAACAGAAAGCACAGCAGCAGAAAATGCATTTGCAATTACACAACTTCAGATCTGCAACATAAATCACAAATAGAAACATGCACATGCACATTTCATGCATGCGGTGAGGTAATAGAAGACTGAACACCACAGGGTGCTGGAGCCAGTGTTATTGGCATGCTAGTTTCCACTTGTTAGACCTAGAGTGTGCTAGTCTTGGGCCTCATGTGGTTCGTAGCACTGCTAATTCCCCATGTTTTCATATTAGCTAGCAGCTAACATCAACATTTAATACATTTAAAAGAAGTTCAGTTCACTTTCAAACACCAGTGAGGGTCTAAAATAACCTCTGATTGTGATCTGATATAGATTCCCACCATGAGGGAGAAATATAATGATGTGCGATGCTAAAGGCTACTTATGCTAACACTGGCTGTAAGAACTATGCATGCTATGCATATGAAAATACCCCTTGAAGTACTTAAACAAATCATGTATTTATTTGGTTTCTTTTTTAAATTGGTGTCTTCCCTATGCCTTTGTTGATATGGAACTTAAGCATCCAGAAAGGGTTAATTAGAAAACTAATTAAAAGCAATGGGTTTACTCACTTTATTAAGTAAAGTCAACTTATCGCT
>CAIGQW010054073.1:961168-971708 GCA_903798125.1 Danio choprae | reverse complement strand
ATATAATGTATATATGTAATGCATGAATCTGTATTTATTCCATAGTCAAATTCTTGATTCTGATTGGCTGGAGGGTGTGCATTATTTCCGTTGAAATTCACAAGTAGTTCCAGTCAGTTCAAAATAAATGCACTTCCGTTAAACATTAGTAGTAACCATGGCAACTGCTATGAGTGAGTCTTCATTTACACTAACACTACATTTATTTGAAAGCATTGAGTATAATTAAAATGTCATTAAAATATGAGTTTGGGTTGGATTATCTGATTGTTTTTTTAGACCTTTATTATAAAAGGACAGTGCCAGGTTGGAGAGAGAGGGTACGGGTTTAGGAAATGTCTGCAAACCAGGACTCAAATTCGGGACGCCAAAAGCACAGTGGCAACAAGGGACTGACGAATTATGTGATCATTTAAACAAGGTAAAAATAGGGGCAATATTCAAGGAAACCTCATTTTTGTCATTTTTGTTATTTGGTGCCCCAAAAAAACACCCAACTTCTTTCATGTTCAGAGCCAACTAACCCAGATTCCTCAACAAAACCCATAATCTAGATTTTGTACTTATATGTTCACACACCCGTAGCTTCTGACTTTGTTTGCGTACGACTTTGCCATGCTGGACGATGTGTACCGGACACTGGTTTACAGAGTTGTCCGCTTTGTGCCTGATCCAGTCCTCGTATCCCTGCAGAGAGGAAGAAAGGAGAGGAAGATGAGTGACATCACAATTTAGAAATCTATTACAGAGAAAAGCAAGAGTGTTTTCTCTCACCTGTTTAATGGCTGTGACAGTGATGACAAAGAAAAGAGGCAGGCCGCTGGTCATAGGACTGGTGGGAGTATCAATGATCAGCTACAGACAGAGAGAGAGAAATATCACACATCCCGCTGGCACTGAAAGGTCAGCTCATGCTAAACAGCACCGCTGCCGTCACAAACCTGCACTAGAAAGATGATCAGAAAATAGAAATTGGCGATTCTTCGGAACTGCTCAAAGAGGTTCTTCGGTATAAAATTCCAGAACGTATACTGTGGAGAGAAGGAGAGATATGTTCATTCTCTGAAAGTGACTGACCTGTGATTCTGCATTCAGATATTTTAAATGACTACTAAACTGTATATATTCAGATTTTTTAAACAAGCAAAAATGTTGCAGATGTTGTACTGTTGTATTTTGTTATAATTTTGTCGAATGATGTAAGAAACAAAATATGATTTTTTTTTTTTGCCATTTATTTTAATGTAGTTATTATCTAACAAATCTAAAAAAATCTTAAATATAAATGTTTATTTTTATTTTTATACATGCATATGAAATAAAAGAAAAAAAATCTTTTTTTAACAATTCAAATCACTTTTGTCAAAATAAAATGCAAAAATATGTGTAAAATTCATCACTTAGTGTAATACATATTTATATATAAAGATAAAAAAATTATTCTTAAAACTCATAATTATTCTGACCTATACTTATTATAATACTTATTATAAAGTGTAGATGAGTCCAATTAAATGTCATTTGTTTTTGCTATATAGTACCAAACAACATACCAAAAATATTTATTATTAATAATAAAAAATAAATAATAATACATAAAAATATTTAAAAATAAAAATATTTAAAAATGAAAAAAATATATATTATTATTATTATTATTATTATTATTAAATTATTATTATTATTTAGATGGTCATGGTGATACAAAACTGCATGTCGTGGTTCACATCTGACCTTCGAGGAGACGATTCTGTTGTCAGGAAATCTCTGTGGAATGTAGGCTTCTGTTCCTGGCGGAGGCTCTTTATGTCCAATATAAACCGTTCTGCTGTCCACCCAGCTCTCCTCTCCTGTACACTGAAACAAACAAACAGACAGACAGTGTGCATTACTCATTTAGGTGAATAGGGTGAAGCATTAACTAATAGTTATCACCATATATCACCCGCTACAACATTATAATAGGAATTGCAAGCATTTTTTTGGTATTAGTTATAGTTTTCTTAAATGTTGTTAAAATATGATAATGTTGCATTATTTATTAAGGCATTCATTTCCAGTACAAAATTTTGAACAATGAAACATTTTTGTCAAAGATTTGTGACTCCATAATTCAGAAAATAATGTAAACAGCAGAAAAAAAAATATTTTTATCCTGCCAAATTAACCTTGTTAAGCCTTTAAATGTCACTTTAAGCTGTATAGAAGTATCTTGAAAAATATCTAGTAACATATTATTTACTGTCATCATGGCAAAGATAAAATAAATCAGTTATTAGAAATGAGTTATTAAAACTATTATGTTTAGAAATGTGTTGAAAAAATCTTCTCTCCGTTACACAGAAATTGGGGGAAAAAATAAACAGGGGGGTTAAAAATTCAGACTTTAACTGTGTTAAAGAGGGAATGATGCCTCCTTAAAGGAATCTTTTCATCTATTTCTTTTTTTACTCTTATTTACTCTTATTTTTAGGACAGTACAGTGGCGCAGAGGGTAGCACAATCGCCTCACAGCAAGAAGGTTGCTGGTTCGAGCCCCGGCTGGGTCAGTTGGCATTTCTGTTTGAGTTTGCATGTTCTCCCGTGTTCGCGTGGGTTTCCTCCGGGTGCTCCGGTTTCCCCCACAATTCCAAAGACATGCGCTATAGGTGAATTGGGTAAGCTAAATTGTCCATAGTGTATGAGTGTGATTGAGTGTGTATATGTATGTGTGTGTTTCCCAGTGATGGGTTGCAGCTGAAAGGGCATCCGCTTAAATAAAACATATGCTGGATAAGTTGTCGGTTCATTTCGCTGTGGCAACCCCAGATTAATAAAGGGACTAAGCTGAAAAGAAAATGAATGAATGATTAATGTTATAATATTATTTATATAAAAATAATAATATAATATATTATATCTTAAAGAAAATATAAAAATATTTTCTTTAAATTAGATTAAAAATCACTTTAAAAGAAGCCCAAATCTCAAAATTGACAGACGGATGAAAAGGGTGTTTTTGCCTCCAGTGTGTTGTCCTGTGAGATCACAGGTCAGATCCTCTCACTGGAGAAAACAGGTGCACAAAAAGAGGAACCCGCTTTGAGCTACAACTGCAGAGTTTAGTCTGATGAGAAAGAGAACAGATAGAGAACTTATGGTCCCCGTCATGCTTGATTTGACTCTCAAAGGCAGAGCGAACATAGTTTCATAACAAAGAGCGAGAGGCAGAGAAAGGAGACCAAGAGAGGAACAGACAGAAGAAAAGAAGAGTGCAATACTTTTACATTTCCTGTAAAAAATGCCTCTGCAAAGATGTCACATTGGTTTGCAGTGTTTGTCTGTATGATATTCTAGTAAATACTTCAGTGTATAATATTTTAAAGACATAGTTCACCCAAAATGACAATTCCGTTATCATTTACTCTCTCTTATATGGTTTTATGAGTATCTTTCATCTGTTGAACACAAAAAAAGATATTTTGAAGAATGCTGGTTTTGGGCCCCATCAACGTCCATAGTCAGAAAAATACAGAATTACCATGGAAGTTAACTGATGCCAGCAACCAGAGACCGATCTTCACATCAAATAGGTTTTAAGTGTAAGTAAATGATGGCGGAATTGCAATTTTTAGGTGAACTATCCCTTTAACTAACCCTGTATTTTATTGCAGTCATTTTTTGTTTTCACTGCTTCAGTCACCTATACTCGTCAAAAAATGTAAAACTACATGATTTTAAATGTAACTAATCAACATTATGTAGAATATCAAAGATTAAAGGGACAGTTGCCCCAAAAATCAACCTCGATTATTACACTTTCTATATTGAATTTTATATTAATTACTAAACTTTGAAAAATAGAAAATGTTGCTAATAATGTCACAAATGTGTTTAAGCACTAAAGCTAAAATGAAGCTATAACGAAACTAAAAAATATATACATAACAATGTGTAAACTGTAATACTAACATTAACAAAAATGAAAATCTTAAGCTAACATCTTTAAAAATGTGAATCTCTTTGTGTTTCACAGAGGAAAGAAACAAGGCTGAGCAAATTGTTATTTATTAATGTTTTTCACTGAACTATCCCTTTAACACTTACTGTAGAGGTTAATATGGAAAAATGTTACACTAGAGCAACAGCAACAGTGATGAATAATAGTAAGAAGCACTAATAACTTATAATGTTTCAGTATTTTACATGAATTCCATGGAATACTCTACTTTAACTGAAAGCAAAAGGCGTAAAACTGTGCTATAATAAAAGCAACAGCGTGAAATATTCATCCTAGCAGGTTTGCACACATGTTAATTTCTCTCGTTTCATTTTTCATTATTCATACTTCCCTCAACAGCTGTTCTGCAGCATCCACTCTTATTAAGGCTCTTGACCACACTATAGCCTTAAGACACTGCAGGTGAATGAGATTTACATTCCAGTTGATTGATTACACTAACAACTGTATTGGATAATATTTGTAATCAAAGATTTTGAAGCTTTTATTTTTATAAGGCATTGTTTTATGAAATATGCACTGATATATTGCATATTGATACTGACTTGCTTACATTTCCAGCATATACTGTAAATCTGAACATTGGATGAAGTCAGATTTTCTTTGTGACATATTCTATATTTAAAGTGGACCTATTTACAAGATGTAAAATAAGTCTCTGATGCCCCTAGAGTGTGTATGTGAAGTTTCAGCTCAAAATACCCCACAAATAATGTTTTATAACTCTTTGAAACTGTTGCTTTTAGACTTTGATCCTAATTGTGGCATTTTGGTGACTGTCGCTTTAAATTAAAACAAGATTGTGCTCTTTCCAAAGGGGGCGGAACTACAAATGCCTGTGTGTCAGCATAGTGGCAGATTCAAGAACAAGACCAACGTCCTATGCTAATGAAGGAGAGATCATTCCCAACGGGCGGGGCTTTCCCCCTCTGATGACACGCACAAAGGGAGAATATCAATCAAAGTGTTTCAGCAGACTGTTTGTATGAAGTGTGATTATAAAAAACTAAATTAATACATTCTTATCATTAGAAGCTGGTTATATTCACACATTGTTGCCACACAACTGCGTTTAAACCCCACAATTTTTGCATGATAGGTCCCATTTAAAGTCAAAAGATTTAACAGAGGGGATTTATGGGATCATATATCATATATATCACTCAATACTTAAGAAAAAAAAATGTGTACAATAAAATGTTGTATATAATCACGCATATTTTGTATGGACATATGCCTCTGTAAAGGCCTTCAAAATGCACATACACTATAACTAAAACTGTAATAAATGTTTAATGTAAAGCTGCTGAAGTGGAGATTTACAAAAATAAAATAATTTTGACAAATAAAATAAATTATTTGTTCCAATTTAAATCTACAGACACAAATCGTGACAGAAGAAACACATAACAGAGTATTTTTCGACTGAAAATCCAAAAAGCCCAATATCTCAAAATTGAAAGGTGCATTTATGCCTCCAGTAGGGCTGTGGGATTAATCGAAATCAATTCGCAATCGCAATTTGAAACGTTGTGATTAGCGAATAGCAAGAGGCTATAAAATATATGAAATATATATGTATCTTATAACTTCCCCCATCCAGAGCAAATGTGTGATTGCCATCTGCGTGTGACAGTCTTAATAGCCAATTGAGTGAGCACACTTTCATTCTGCCCAATCAGAATTGAGCAATCGAACTATGCGGAATGCCCACAATAAAACAAACAAACAGGAAAGTGCGGACAAGTGGGATGATTGCGTCTGCCGCTTCAGAAGCATTAATAGACGAATTTATATCAAAGAAAAACAGCATGTCGGTAATATAGGAATATTTTGGTTTTAAAGTAACGAACACTGTACAAAAACAGGTCATTTGTAAGAGCTGTCGCAGAATTGTTGTCACAACATCAGGAAATACAACAACCAGCACCTAAAAAGCACCACAGGCGGTTATATGAGGAGTGTCTTGCAAAAAGTCAACTAAAAGTATTGCCAGTGACACTCAATCTATTAGCGAGCAACAGCAAAGTACAATTTCAGGGTTGTTTGCAGCTGTTACACCATATGAAAAAACATCTCAAAGGCACCATAGGATAGCTAACGCCATAACTCACTACTGTTTGCTGCTCTAGAGAAAAATTTATTTAATTTCTGAATATTTATAAACACATTTGAATAAATGTTGGAGTAAGTTAATATCTTTTCAGTTCCTTTTTTTAACTAACACTCATTTTAGCAGTAAGAAGCTACGATACAGAATATTGAGCTGAAGCTTGACTAAAGAATGAAATTGCAAATCAAATCGAAATCGCAATATCTGTTAAAAAAATCACAATTAGATATTTTCTCCAAATCACACAGCCTTAGCCTGTCTTGCATTAATAGGTTTGGATTACGCAAGGAAAGCTGGTTTCAGATCAGCATAGAGCGAGTCACCAGATGCCGTGTGTCTTTACATCCCAGCACTACAACCTGACTGTAACGTGCAGTGAGCGTCAACGAGCTTGATGGGATTGGCCGATCTGCTATTGGCTCCACCTCTCCCCCCCTCCGTCAAGGCGGGATTTAATCCGGCCGAGCCTCTTAAGCTCTTACATAAGATGAGAAATATGAGCTATTACCACTTCAAAGACTGCTTGTGTTCAGCAGGACATTCATGCAGATTTCTGTCACACAAAAGCCATTGAAAACTTGTCGGATGTTCTTGTGTTTGGCTTTAAGGAGTTGGGGTTTTGGAAAGGGATTTAGCACATCTGAGGTCTTGGTCAACAGTTGGCGACATCAATTATACAAATGAAATCCTAAAGCACTCAGACTGACGTCACGCTGCGCAGCACAGCAATGTCAAATTCGTCGCATCACCTTGTTCATCATGGAAAATCCTCCGAGACCAAGAGAAAGTCAGTTTGAAGTTTGTCTTTGTGACTCATGTACCTCTACAGAATATGCCGCTGTGTATTTGTGTGATTTTGACCTTGCAGAGTGAGCTCAGATACCGCCCAAATTACTCAGTGTCTTTCAGGTCCACTAAAATGACAGCACCCATTCAAAGGGTACTAATTCAAGGATAAATCTCACAAAACAGTTTTTTTGAGATTTTGATATCTTGAGAACAAGATATCATGCTTAAAGTCCGCGTGAACCGGAAGTTGCTGGAGACTTTTATTTCAGTATGATGACGTATTTCTGA
Organism: Danio choprae; assembly: GCA_903798125.1. Classification (NCBI taxonomy): domain Eukaryota; kingdom Metazoa; phylum Chordata; class Actinopteri; order Cypriniformes; family Danionidae; genus Danio; species Danio choprae. The sequence goes on along the minus strand of CAIGQW010054073.1, from coordinate 964,518 downwards.
CTAAGTCCACTGAATATTGAGTAGGGAACAGGGCTTTATTTTTTGCTCCTCCTCTCATCTTTCGCTCACAGCAAACTAATGGTTGGAGGGGCGTGGCTAAGAATATCTCACCCAATCTATCAAACTGATGTCATCAGAGAAGGACTGCCGTTCCAGAGCAGACGCAAATGCTCAGACTTTAAAGATTACCAAAACAATATTGTTGTTTTTTTCAGATTAACTTGCATAAATGAATGGTTCGTTTTAAGGGCCAGTACACACCAAGTCTACTAGAACCGACTAAACCCAACTGTGTTGTCGCCTGGCATTGTCTAATATCTGGTTCCATCTGGACCAAAAACCTGCGCGTGAACACACCAAACAGATGAAAGCCAACTGATTCAAGAGCGTGCGTTCTAAGCCTGCACAAGAAGATGTGTCTTTCTGCACCGTAGGGGGCAGTTGTTTGCTCATTCAAAACGGCAATACCAGACCTGCAGACACACATGCAAAGCGTAAACAAAGCAGTGCTCAGTAACATTAACATTACTATACTTCCAAAATTATTCCACATAAATCTGCAGATTTGCTGCACAGAAATAGCAAAAGTCCACAGATTCTGTCTTGCCCTGGTCATAAATGCAAAAACATCACAAATATACGCTCCAGACTTGACATAAAAAAGCTAATTACATGTCGTTTTTATTTCATGTTTGAATTTTTTTAAACCAAGTTTTTGTAGTAACCATCACTTACTGTATAAGGTGTTGTCTGATACTACTCAAATATGAACAGGGTCAGAATTAGAATGCTATTTTAATGATTTATATAATTGACATTGGGTGCTACTATGGTCAATTTTAAAGCTTTGCAGTTCCAGTGTAAATGCAGCCCTTCTCTCTCCTGTGTTGGAGAGGTGGCTTTAGGCAGACGGCAGCGAGCAGCTGGTCAAAGGCTCAGTGAACCCTGAGTCCCCATAATCACACCTAATCCACTGCCTTAAAACACACACACACACACACACACACACACACACACACACACACACAGTCACCCACTGGTCACCTGATGGATCTAGGATGACCCATATAAAACCAGCCAAACATCAAACTCAGCAGGTAGACAACACTGGAAACCCTTTACTTCTCAGTTAGTGTTCATTTACTCACACACACATTGTACTGTGCTGCTATTTTGGAAATTATCATTGGATAAGCTTAAATGAAATTTAAGTTCATTCAACTATTCAAATTTAAGGTCAACAAAAAACTATTTTATTAATAATAATAATAATAATTGTTGTTGTTATTATTATTATTATTTTATTAATTGATTTATTAATTAATATCTAAATTCAATGTTCATGTCATAATGGATTACTATATTTGGAGGCTTCCAAACTAATATGTAATATAATAAAACAATACTTTTACATTGTTTGTTAATTCTGTTTAGCAAAGCTGTATTCATCTGATCAAAAATACAATAAATAACAGTCAAATTGGCGGTTCATTCCGCTGTGGCAACCCCAGATAAAGAAAGGGACTAAGCCGAAAAGAAAATGAATGAATGAACAGTCAAATTACGAAATGTTATTTTGATTCAAAGATAGGTTTACAATATAATGATGTGAATCAGCACTGAATCACAGGAATAACTTACATTTGATCTAAAATATATTCACATTTTAAATTGTAATAATAATATTTCACTTTATTATGGTGTTTGTGTATTTTTTATCAAATAAAAGTAGCTTTGGTGAGCAGAAAAGACTTGACTGCGTACAAAAAACTGTGTAAAGACTGTAAAACCCCAAAATTTTTGATAATATTGGAATAATAATAATATTGCAATAATAATATTTCACTTTATTATGGTGTCTGTGTATTTTTTATCAAATAAAGCAGCTTTGGTGAGCAGAAAAGACTTGACTGCGTAAAAAAAAAGAAGACTGTAAAACCCAAAAAGTTGTAATAATATTGCAATAATAATATTTCACATTATTATTGTGTTTGTGTATTTTTTTATCAAATAAGAGGAGCTTTGGTGAGCAAAATAAACTTGACTGCAAAATAAACTGTGTGAAGACCCAAAACCCAAAACATTTTACTTCATTCATTCATTCATTTTCATTTCAGCTTAGTCCCTTTATTATTCTGGGGTCGCCACAGCGGAATGAACCGCCAACTTATCCAGCTTATCCATATGTTTTATGCAGCGGATGCCCTTCCTGCTGCAACCCATCACTGGGAAACATCCACACACACTCATACACACACATACACTACAGACAATTTAGCTTACCCAATTCACCTGTACCGCATGTCTTTGGAGTTGTGGGGGAAACCGGAGCACCCGGAGGAAACCCACGCCAACTTGGGGAAAACATGCAAACTCCACACAGAAATGCCAACTGACCCAGGCAAGGCTCGAACCAGCGACCTTCTTGCTGTGAGGCGATCGTGCTACCCACTGCGCCACTGTGAGGCCCCTAACATTTTACTTATATTGCAATAATAATAATTTACATTATTATTGTGTTTGTGTATTTTTTCTATTGAATAACAGCAGCTTTGGTGAGCAGAAAATAATTGACGGCGTAAAAAAAACCTTAAACTGTGTAGACTGTAAAAGCCAAAAAGTGAGCAGGAATGATATTTGGCAGTAGTTCAGTTTCTAGTCAGAAGGATTATATGACAGGCGTCTCGTGCCTGAGCTCCAGAGAAACAGCTCAACTTACTCTACCTCACACACACACAAACACACACCGTCACCAACTGACCGTACAAACAAGGACTAAAAAATTCCTCCAGGCCATGCTGATCAGTGCTGATCCAGAAACAGTCAGTAAAAAAAAACATACTCTGATGACATACTGTGCCTCAGTGGTAAAAACTGCTCCCCGTTCAACACGTTTCATATCAACACAGACAGACTGAAACATAATGCTCTCCATGACGACATTTTCCAGCGGTGACCTTACTAGCTAATGACAGTTTGATATTTTGGTATCATATCAAAAACAGCAGGCGTTATACACTGGTACTATAACAGGACACTTCCAAAGCAGGCTATATACAGTAGATGAATCTTTCGCTTCATTACTTAAAGTCAAATGCAGTTACTAAAATAAGTATACATTACAAAAATAGTTTCATTCAGTTTTTAAATCCATTTAAAATTAAGTAAATACATTTTTAAAACTCTGCTTGGTTAACATGATTAATTCTGCTTATAAATAAGAATATATGTTATGGCATATAGATAGTATAATTTAGAGATTAAAAACAGTTACAGTAATTAACTAATAATAATTATTACTTATTAATAACATTATTATTGTTATTTCCAGTATATAATTAACAAATATA
>CAIGQW010054073.1:945605-960768 GCA_903798125.1 Danio choprae | reverse complement strand
ATTATTATTATTATTATTATTATTATTATTATTATTATTATTATTATTACTATTATTAATGGTAATAGTAATAAAAGCAATAACGACTGGAGTAATATAATTAGAAACTACATACAATAAGAAAGCAGTTATTTAAAATTTGAACAAATATTTAACAATTTAACAATTTTTTTACCTTTAATAAATGCTGCCTTAATGAACAGAATAATTTTCTTTAAAAAAACATGAAAAAAATAAACTGACACCAATCCTTTGACCGGTAGTGTACATACACACAAAACTATACAAAACAGTTGCATAACATACATATTTTAATATATATGTAATTTGTAATATATACACATATATATTTTTATATCTAAATATAAATAAACATTTTCTCAAATATATGCATGCCTCTGCATATGTAAATACATACATAATAAATATAAACAGCACAAATTATGTCAAAACAAACGTTTATTTTGGAAGCAATTAATCGTGATTTATTTTTGCCCAGCACTAATTCAAACATATTATTATTATTATTATTATTAATTTTTTATTATTATTATTATTATTATTACATTATTTATATTTCTTGGCATATATAAACAAAGCTGTCATTGATATAATTAGATCGTGGTAAACATAAGCTGATGTGAGAAGGTATATATGAGAACAGGGCCAGAAGAACTGCGTTTTCTGGACTATAACAACCACTACTAAACTGATTTTAACACACACACACTCTCTCTCAAAGTGCTTCAGGGCATCACTGAAGTTGCAGTGGATAAAAATAGCTCTACATGATTCCTGTAACTTAATGCAGTGCTGCCTGACAGACCGTGGAACATGATACAGAGCGTCAAATAAATGACAGCAACTCAAAGTTGACTAAAAAGCATTGATGGTTATTACAAAATAGACTTAAAAATGTTTATTGTGTGGAAATTGAACTGTAAACAGCATGTACATCATTTAACAGAGTCATATGTATTAATAACTCAAGCTGTCATCTGATTGCAGGTCAGTATCTAATGACTCTCTTTTAAGAGTGTGAAAGTTCGGTCACATTTTTGAGATGAGGAAGATCATCCAACTTGAACTAACATTCCCTTGTCATATTAAGGTCATTATGAGTCATTTCATTCTTGACACAGTCAAAAGGTTTAGAGAGGGTCCTATCTAATATCATTTTTGTTTTCTGTGAGTTGAATCTGAATCAGTCCGGTGTCTGTTTACAGTCTGTCTAACATGGAACTAGAATGGAACTGGAACTGGAACTAGAATGTGTGTTAGAGTGTGAACTGGAACTACTGTAGAACGTGAAATGTGCTAGAATGTGAACTGGAACTAGAATGTGAACTGGAACTAGACTGTGAGCTGGAACTAGACTGTGCTAGAATGTGAACTAGAACTAGAATATGAACTGGAACTAGAATGTGAACTGGAACTAGACTGTGAGCTGGAACTAGACTGTGCTAGAATGTGATCTGGAACTAGAATGTGAACTAGAAATAGAATATGAACTGGAACTAGAATGTGAACTGGAACTAGATTGTGAGCTGGAACTAGACTGTGCTAGAATGTGAATTGGAACTAGAATGTGAACTGGAACCTCATTGTGTTAAAGTGTGAGCTGGAATTAGATTGTGTGCTAAACTAAACTAGAAATGGAACTACACTCTCAATCTCTCTTTGTTTCACCATTTCCATGACCCTTGTTCAACCTAAGTAATGAGTAAAACCAGTAAGCCCTGGCCTTCTGCCCAAGCATCTCTGTCTGTGCTATTGTTCGGTCACATGAGTGTCAGCTTCCCATCCAAATGTCCTGTTGTTTCAGTAAAACATTCGAGAGAGAAAAAAAAACTTAAGAGACAAAAGGGGAACAGAGAAGGGAGGATTTCCTCCCAGGAGCATAAAATAAACAATTGTTGTTTATAAGAAGGAAACCTACTATGGACAGTGAAAAATATAAGTGTTTAAGAACGTTTCCTATTTTTCAGAGATAATTGGAGCCCTGAGGTTTTTTTTTTTTTTTAAAGCACAAACATACACAGATTAACAAAGTGGGACAACATTTGTTTGCATTTTAAATAGTATGTGGGAGGACTCTAATTTTTCCGCCTCCTCTTTCCATCTTTGTTTCTTACTCATTCTACATGAAGGCAACCTGTTGTCTTAAGCGAATGCCAGAAATCCACCCACACACACACACACACTGTGCCTGGTAGCCCTTTCAGAAAACAACCCCCACACACACAATCAGCAACTTTTATCACACACACATACACAATCTCACACATCCGCTCCGCAGGAGAAAACATGCCCTTTCAGGAAAATAACAGCATAAAGGCCGTTTCATGAATGTAACTGGCCAGTGAGGAGGAGAAAAACTGGTTTCACTTTAAATGTTAAATGACTATAATTGCATGTTTAATGCTGCTCTGACTTACAACTTAAAACCTTTTTAAAACCAACCTGGCAAACCATTAAGATAAACAAATCTCAAATGTTATATGAAATACAACTGGGTTAAAGTCTGTGCACCAAAGCATCCACTATAATCAGACCCCCTAGTTTGCTTAATCGATTGCTTAATCCAACGCAAAATCAACAATAAGTCGCATTTTTTTTGTGATCCTGCAAAATGATTAATTTAAATGGAAAATAATTGCAAAAAATTAAAATGATCTCATAAAACATTAAATTCTAAACCATATAATCATTTTCTTTTCGGCCTAGTCCCTTTATTACTCTGGGGTCGCCACAGCGGAATGAACCGCCAACTTATCCAGCATATGTTTTACGCAGCGGATGCCCTTCCAGCTGCAACCCATTACTGGGAAACATCCATACACACTCATACGGACAATTTAGCTTACCCAATTCACCTATACCGCATGTCTTTGGACTTGTGGGGGAAACCGGAGCACCTGGAGGAAACCCAGGCGAACACGGGAAGAACAAACTCCACACAGAAATGCCAACTGACCCAGCTGAGGCTCGAACCAGCGACCTTCTTGCTGTGAGACGATTGTGCTACCCACTGCGCCACCGTTTTGCAATTATTTGTTTTACGTATGTATTTGAGTGTCTTTCGAAAAATAACGTCTCACAATCCTAACAGTTCATGAAAGTGGGAGAAAATTGTTTTGCAGCCTATGCAGTAAGTAGATACGGATGAAGCGTCAAGCGCGAGTGATTTACATGTGAAGTCAATGCAAAGATGTGATTAGACATCCTGTGGCGCAAATCGAGTGAATGACAAAAAAAATCGTGAAAAACTAGGGGATCTCTAATGACAATGTTTAACATAATAATGACTTGTTTCATTAATTGTTTTAATAATATGAGAAAAGTGTAGTTACATTACAGCATAAACAGATTTAGACAAAAATCACTTTCAAATTTGTAAACGATCAAATCAAGCAAACTGAATTCACTGTATTCACTTTTAAAGCTATGAGCAATGAAGCAGCAGGAAACAAAACTGCAGCATGTGCTTATTAATAATTAAAGAAATTATGTGGGGGCCTTTAGTTCTGTAGAGACAACCTTTTGAAGGTCTGCTCCATTTGAAGTCTCATGGCGTGTTCACACTTGCAATTCAGTTTTATTGGTTCATTTGGTTCAGACAAAAGAAGTATATAAATAAATGTCTTATTTATTCCTGCTTCACTTATCATTCACATAGTTATTTTCAAAGACAGAACCAAAATACACAAAATTTGTGGTTCAGAAAGCAGCATTCACAGTTCACACCTTTTTATTTGATCACAAACATTTAAAAGGTCTATAAATGACTAACCAGCGTTTGTTTTGTTTTAAAAACACCTACGTTTTGTTTACTCCGTCATCTTCTCACTTTGTCAATCCCCTTTCATATTACACAACTGGTAGACTGCAAGTATGGATCCTGGCAAATCATGTGCACGCTCAGTGAGTGTGAATGGTCACGTATCAAGCATTTAGGCTGTATAGTGTGGACAGACATCATTTTTCTGGAATGCAATACAAACCCCAGTCTGGATGAGGAACATTTTAATTCTAAAACATTTTGAAAATGAAAACCCACAAGAGTAGGGCTGCACAATATCGTTTAGCATCGATATCGCAATATATCATTTTAGCAACAATATCGCAATCTGCAATAGTCACATTGCAGGACGTGCAATGTGTAGTCAGGATTGTGGTTTACCAAGTTCTGTACAACCGTTCAGAATTTTGGAGTCATTTCAGTTTAACATAAAGTAAAAAGTGAAAGTTTATCAATCGTGTTTTTAAGGCCTGTGTAAACATTTTAAGCAAGTTTAAAGCATTTGGGCATAAGGAATTATTACGTTTGTAGCTTTAACAAAGATAAATTGTACTTAATTATTTACACAATGAAGATATACACCTTTATTGTACATTTGACTATTTTATTTCTGTATACTTTTAGACTCCTTCATTTGTATATTTAATTTATCTCTGCTTGTAATTTGTTTATTATTTTTTATGCAAATGCAATCCCCTACAAAATCTTCCCAATCAATCTAAAAATATTAAGTTAATTTATGTGAAGTTTCACAAACTAATTTCGAGAGGAGCACGTGATATGATTGATCGCAGCCGGTCTCTCATCAGTAATCACTAGTAAGCCAATCAGATTAATACAAACTCCCTATAAGTAGCCTGTCAAAAAACTACTCTCTTATCTTCGTTTTTGAAGAAACCCCCCATCCACCCCATCTCCTCCTTTTCCTCCTTTAACAGGGGGAGCTCTAGAGAACTATCTGATCTCGTACCCCCTTATATGCTTATTTACCAGGGGGAGCTCTCGAGAACTATCTGATCTCGTACCCCCTTATATGCTTATTTACCAGGCGGGAGCCCTGGGCTCAACTATCTCCGAGCTCAGGGTTCTCTCCCGGGACAGCATGCCAAACCTGCTATTATTATCAAGCAATATCTAAGTGTGAACTCTTGAATAAGGTATCTTATGATATATCGCAATATAAATTGCAGAAAGTCAAAATATCGCAATGTAATTGTTTTCCAATATCGTGCAGCCCTACACTAGTGTAAACACCTATGTAAGTACTGCTATGTGAATGATTCATAGACAGTCTGTGCAGAGCCAAGTGCATTGCTGACTTGATCAATAAAGAAATACAGCAGAACTAGGATGCCACTGAACCTGTAGTATAATGTCAAAAGTGAGAACAACTCATTGTGCTTCAAAAAGTCTGTATAAAAATATTGCAGATGCTTTGAGGCTGTGAGGGCAGGTGGTAGAGAGAGAGAGAGAGAGAGAGAGAGAGAGAGAGAGAGAGAGAGAGAGAGATGTTCAATCTTATGAGTAGCAGACAGCTGGTGAATCATCTTATCTATAACCGATTAACTGCAAGCCGACAACATGTCGATGCTGAGGGTGAGCCACTTACAGAAACTAGTAGTCTAACAACCCAAACAAACAAGCAGGCAGCAAATGTGAGAGTGTGAAAGCCATTTTTGATTTCACTAGGAAAGTGAGAGAGGGAAAGAACGACAAAAACAAGGCTGAAACAGAAGCAGGATTGGTTGACTGATGTTTTTACAGAGAAATTTGACCATTCAATAGATAAGAGATTGTTTTAAAACTGCCCCATTGTTTTATACCAAACCCCAGACTTAATTTATCCTGGATGTAAAGTGCAAATTGTGAACTAGGTCAGTAGGTCTGTGCAGAACATCTTGTTCAGATAAAAAAAACCCTGAACCATACAGGTTTATTTATAATAGTCCATTTATAACTCACATCACCACACCTCAAGAACTGGCTAAAATATTCTTTAATGAGCTCTGGTTTACAACTGTTAACGTGAATAGTGTCTGAATACTTGACATTCTTCTAAAAGGCTGCAATAGGGACACGGATTCACCACCCTAAACTAGAATCACAAACAATTCATTTTAATAACTAATAAAATAATAGTAATACAGCAAAACACAAAACAATACAAACTGCTGTTCAAAAGTTCAGAATGTATGATTTTAGCCCCGATTTTGATTTGCCAACAGGTTTTGAGAAATTGCCGACAAATGCCTGAAATCACAGGCAAATCACGCGAGTAACAATCACACAGTGTGAACTATCAAAGAGGCGATCTGAGAGAATCACCGATGAGTCGAAAATCTTTCAAATCATGCCGTGTGAAATGTGTTCTGACTGAAAATAACATCGACGATTACCTACAGCCAATGAGAGAGCAGCATCCACTAGTATGGGTATCTGCGGGGCAGCGGGAGGTTGTGGGAGAAGTTAAAAGGGCTTTTTGGACCCAAGAAATGGAGGAAAAACTAGTGAAAATTTGGCAGGAGCACTCGTGTCTGTTTGATGTGTCATCTGAGCAATAACGTTACCACAACCGGGTCAAAAAAGAAAATAAGTTAAAGAGAAATTGCTAATTACCTTCAAAACCCAGGTGAGCAAAATAAGTACATTTTCTACCCCACTAAAGGCTTCTTTCACATTATGTTGTTAATGACAAAAGATATACTACATGACCTCCTATTGTAAAGTCATGCAGTGTGTGAAACCCCCTGCCGCAGATCCATCTTGCAGTGTAAACACAGCAGCGATTTAAAATTATTGCTTTCTACATGAATATTTTTAGCAAATACTATCATTCTACAATTCCCGTTTGGTGTATAAGAGTACTTTCCAAATATCAATTTTGAAATGTCTGCTTAATATTTTTACTTTTAAGACTCTTTGATGCCATTTTTCAAAAGAGAGTTCAAATGAACAGCATTCAATTGAAAGAGATGTAACTATGAATGTCTTGTTAAACACAAAAGTCACTTCAGATCAATTGAATTCATCTTTGCTGAATAAAAGTAGTCATCCTTCTCAGTACTTTCAATTTTGGGTGTACTATCCCTTTAAGATTCCCAGTATTGCATCCGCTGCGTAAAACATATGCCGGAATAGTTGACAGTTCATTCTGCTGTGGTGACCCCTGATAAATAAGTGACTAAGTCTAAGGGAAATGAATGAATGAATGAATGAATGAATATCCCTATAAGAGGCATAAGCATATTATTTGGCTCTTCAGGTTAGTCAGCTCATAAAACACAAATACAAAGTCCCGACGTAAACTCACTGCAATAAAACCACCGAACCGCTGCTGTGTATTTTTTGGTTAAAAGTTAACTGCATGCCTAAAAGGAAGCAATAAGTGGCATTTTATTTTTACGCTCTCCGGCAACAATACTTTATAACTGGAATAAAAGCAAACAGCAGGTCTTCACAGTGCAATATGAGTGCGTGTGGATTTTAATAACATGATGGAACATTCTATTATATGCTACTCTGACCAACAGAGCGCACAGCAAGTTATATAACCCAGAAAATCTGTCAGATTACATTTCCACAAACTTTTCAATTAACCTGAAAGCCACTGTACTCATAGTCACTGTGCTTTATCAATGCCTATAAAAAAAATAAATGCCTGATAAATGTGCAATAGCGGATCTTATACATTCAAAATAAAAGCTTGCGTACTACACAGTGTCTAGATCGCAAGTCAGCAAATGCATTTCCAAACAACAATGCAACAAACACTTGGTTTAGCATATTAGCAGATCCACAGCATATCAAATTAGCAAGGCAAGCAATAAGTGAGACTAAAAGCTTAATAAAAACCGCAGCAGTTGATTTCAATGCCGTTAAAGAAGAGACCGCTGAATGCGGTTCAGCCATTGATCTGGTTTGAGCTTTTAAATATGTCTGGACTGAAGAGTGCATTAGAGTCGTCTTTGTGTGATCACATTAAACCTGTTTCTAATCCTGATCTCATTTATAACATCAGTTATTGGATTGTAGAATGAAGAAAGATATAATGGTGTGATACTGTGGTGGAAGCTTAGGGTCCCACAATGGTTGAACACTTAAAGGGATAGTTCAACCAAAAATGTAAATTTAGTGGCTGTGTACGGCTTAACAACTTAACTTTTTATGCTTTTTGCTCATATGTAATACAGTGTTTTTGGCCATTTTTGTGAATATGTGAACGCGTATCATTTTGAAAATGTTGTGTAGACATTTAAAATGCCAGGGGGAAAAAAAATCAGTTTTTGGTGACATTGTTGTTGTGTAAACATAGCGTCACTCACATTGATGTTGATATTTGTGATAAGTTCAATTATCACTACATAATTAGTGCGCTAGTGTGAGACTAAAATATTAATATTAATATCAATACCAAAATATTGATGTTAATATTTGTGGTAAATTCAATTATCACTTCATAATTGGTGCCCTGTGTGAGGCTAAAACATCAATATCAATACCAAAATATTGATGTTAATATTTGTGATAAATTCTGTTATAACTACAATATCTTTATCTAATATTAACTTACTTCAATTGTGCTTTTGCGTAATATTAGATATTATTAAATATGATATCAGACATTAATTGGTTAATTGGTCGGTACAATAAATCAATGCATGAATTATCAGTATTGGCCAGAATACGTGATTAATTTACATCCATTCCTCATATAGGATACAGTTCTTACAATAGTAAAGCTGGAGCACATTTGCAGCTGACTTTCATATCAATTATTAAAGTGTAATGTCATCTCTCCTTCTACGTTTGTATTCCTTCAGAGAGCCTAAAAGCATCTCTTCCTCTTTATTATATAACTGCCCGAGCTATCAGACTCACTCTGTGCTTTCTTACATGGAGAGAAATACATACAGACACTACTGTACATTCCTGCTTCATTCTCTCATTGGGAAAAAACAATAATACAACGCAAAAATAATATATATTGACTTTTTTCACTCACATGGACAGGAGCCACGTGTTATTAATAGCCATAATGTACTGTGTAATTCTTACGCAATATGTATCAATATGCAATATGAGCTCAGAATAAACATTTGTGATTATGAAGGTGTGATTTTTCCAGATCGTACATACAGTAATATAATAATTTCCCATGAGTTCAGTAGTTCAGGCATAAATAATGTGCTTGTTTTTCATCAGATGCACCAATAATTAGCCCAAATGGAAACAAAATACAGCACAAACACATTAGAAATGTTTCCAGTATGCATTCATTTAAAGTTAATTTTGTCTCTCTGCGGCTTAAAGGGGTAGTGAAAAAAAAAACTGCAAAAAAATTGCTACCATATCCCATCCAAGATGTGACTTATTTCCTCAGTAGAACATTACAGACGACTTTTTAGCTGCAATTAAATGGCTACAAGCCTTTCGGAGGTTAAACAACATACACTGTAAACAATACTGTATATGTTTTACTTAAAAAAACTGAGGCAACTATTTGGACCAGTTGGCATTTCTGTGTGGAGTTTGCATGTTCTCCAAGTGTTGGCGTGGGTTTCCTGCAGGTGCTCCGGTTTCCCCCACAGTTCAAAGACATGCGCTATAGGTGAATTGAATAAGCTAAATTGGCCGTAGTGTATGTGTGTGCATGTGAGTGTGTATGGGTGTTTCCCAGTGCTGGGATGCAGCTGGAAAGGCATCCGCTGTATAAAACATATGCTGGATAAGTTGGCGGTTCATTCCGCTGTGGCGACCCCTGATGAATAAAGGGACTAAGCATAGGAAAATAAATGAATGAATATTATATTTTTTTAAATGAAGCGCATAGTCCATAATAAATAAAATTAAATTGTTTGTAAAATACTGGCAATTTAATAACAGCTTTTTGTACCATAATTTACACCAACACAGGCAAATAAAAAATGTCAATAAAAGTCAGTTTTTCGAACTTTTCAACATCAAAAGTTGCTGAAGGAAAAAATAATGAAATTCAAAAGCATAAATAAGATGAAAATGAAGAAGAAAAAAACTAATCACAAAATATGGAAAAGTATTACTTTACAGATATTTGTAAAAACCAATATGCAAAAATAATACACGCAATCAGGCATTTCATGACACAAACTGTGAGTGAAATGTACTGCTGTGTCTCCTGTTGATAGTATAAGTGTAAGCTGTTCCTGAGTCAGCTCTTGTCCAAACCACAAAAAAAGACATCTTGTATTAGGCCTTTTATCTCTCCTGCTGATAAGCCAAGCCAGGATGACTGAAATACGGCCGTTCAAACATAACCCACACACACATGCTGGCCATTGCTGCTCTGGTAACGTCTGCTAAACACTGGTGTATAATTCATGGATGGTCCACAAAAGTGGCTAGCGATAAGAGCTATCATGCTTGTCCAGTCAGCTCGTCTTTAAGGTTAACAACATTTTACCTCACAAAAGGCGTTTTAAATATAGTTTGCTTGGGGGGGAGGCGGACAGGCCCGTACAGGACGAAGATTAATTGTTTGGTTGTCAACAAGCCAAACAATCAGTCCTCAGCCAAGAAACAGGCCAACAACGGGAGAATGAGTGCGGTAAACACCTTCAGGATGCTAGGAGACGTTAGCCTAAAATGCTAACTGAAGCGATACACGCTGTTTCAGTCTTTTTTTTTTCCAACTGATTATTTTCTACATTATTGCTATGATTTGGGTTTAACAATGTTTCTGCCATCTAAAGCATTTATTTAGTTTAAGTTTTTTGATTGCATATATTTATGATAAAAGAGAAAACACAAATTTCTTCATGGCAGTAACAGAACAACATATCCCTTTGCATTATCTTACATCATTTAAACCAAAACTATTTACAGAAGAAAGTAATGGATGATATATTGACAGTAAAAATACATCTTAAAAGTTCTATAGCAAAAAGACATTAGGTTGAATGGGAGTAATGTACTCTCATTATTAATTATTATTAGTAATTTTCTCCATAATGAATATATTTCTCAATATGTCAATCCAATCTTGCATTATCAGTGAATTAAGTTGGTTGCAACAACGTAGCCCTATATACATTTCTGGAGATTGCGAATTATGTAGCCAGAGGAACGTATGGCTGCATTTTGTCTTTAAAATGAACGCTACGAAGGGGTATGACACTGTTCCTTTTCGCACTACAGCTAACCGCTTACCATACTCCGTATGGGCGGCTTTTCTGCTGTTACCAGTTTGTTCAGTGGCTTTTGAAAACACTGTTGGTTGGGTTTAGGGAAGTGGGTGGGCGCTGGTCAATTGGTGCTTTTTAAAACACTATCGGTTGGGTTTAGGGAAGGAGGAAAGTGGGTTAGTCGATCGGTCAGTCAGTCAGGTACGTAATCAGAATGAGCCTTGGTTGTTTATACTAGCATCTAGTAATCATTCATTTAGTTTTGTGTGATATACAGTATTTTTTTTCCTGAGCCTTAAGATCAGAGGTTATTTTGAGCTGCTGTAACTATAAGATACAGCAAAAATAAAAATGATCAATTCACCAACAAATTAATTTCACAGTTAATTATAAAGAAATGCAGGTAGCACCTTTAACTAAACACACAATTTTGAAGCACGAAGAGTTTTATTGTAAAAATGGTAAAAACACTAAATGGCAAGAAATACGTTGAATTAGACATGAAATTGTGAAGTGTAAAACATGTATATTAAATATTATAATTATAAACAGCAAGCAAAACATTTAATTACACGTGAATTACAAAGACTGGTATTTTAAAGACTGTCATTTTCTTTTAAAAATTTCTATGGTCTTTGCAATCATGTAGTGTTTTGCGATGCAAATCAATATGCTAATTATTTTTTACATTTCTCAAATTTATATTTAAAACATTTCACAATTAACAAGGAACGGTAAGCAGCACGTTTAGTTATATTTAGATGTATGAAGACAAGCATTTTATCGTAGTGATCTTTATTTACATTACAATATGTTTATTTACATTTACATTAATCTTTATTTATTTTGAAAAGTAAAACATATTTAGTTAAACATCACTTGGGAAATATTTTTCACAGGAGTGGGACTATTATGAGACTAATAAATTTGTCTTTAACTGTATATGAAAAATAATGTTTACAGTACACACACGTGCCATATATCTATATACAGCGCTGTTATAAGTGTATGTCTTCTTTTTGAGTGAATATACAAGGCTGGCTAGAAAGTGTTTTTCTAAATGTGCAGAGCCGACAATAATGTCCATCTGCAGAGATTATGCTGAGATTATGGCTGTGAGAGGTTCATGCTGTTGAACCGTTCATGCTGTTGCTGGTGGAGGTGTGTATAAGCTAAATGCTAAACGCGCTCCATCTTTCAGCTGCTTCTACACTCAGCAACAGTAGAAAGATCTGGAGGCTTCATCATGTGTTCTAAGCTTCATCTCAATCGTTTCTATTGGACCCCGTTTAGATGGCAGGACGGCAGGATTGGCTCACTCGCTGGTGTTTGCTGTCTCATGCGAAAGCCAGAACCAGTGTGCTGCATGTGCACATAAAATATTTAGGGGTCTGGAGTTTGCATCCATTAGGGTAAAGTGTACCTGTCCATGCATATCACCATATTTAGCAGCACAGTTCATGGAAAGCACAAACCCACATGAAAGGATTTTAATTATTATAAAAACTTTATTATTGAGCTAAGAAATTACATGGAATCAGTTATTTGCTTGAAAAACAGTATAAAAAAATACCAAGATAAATATTAATATACATATAGTATTATTTTATCTCAATTTTTTTATTATAATTTGTTATTATTAAGAACACTATTATTTAGCTAAGAAATCACATTTGTTTTAGTTTAGTTTAGTTTTTGTTATAAACACTTTATTATTTAGCTAAGAAATTACATGGTATCAAATATTTTCTTGAAAAACAATATTAAAAATAAAATACAAAGATAATTATTAAAAAAATATATATAATATTATTTTATCTCATTCATTCATTCATTTTCTTTTCGGCTTAGTCCCTTTATTATTCAGGGGTCACCACAGCAGAATGAACCGCTAACTTATTCAGCATATGTTTTACGCAGCGGATGCCCTTCCAGCTGCAGCCCATCACTGGGAAACACCCATACACTCATTCACACACATACACAATTTAGCTTACCCAATTCATCTATACTGCATGTCTTTGGACCTGTGGGGGGAAACCAGAGCACCTGGAGAAAACCCACGCAAACACAGGAGAACATGCAAACCCCACGCAACTGACCCAGGCTCAAAGCAGCGACCTTTTTGTTGTGAGGTGACAGCGCTACCCACTGAGCCACCACGCCACCTTATTTTATCTCAATTTTATTTATTTATTTATTTTTTTAATATGAACACTTTATTATTAAGCTAAGAATTTACAAGGACTCAACAGTTTAATTATTAACAAAACAGTTTAATTATTATTGCATTATATTATTATACCATAGTGGAAAATAATTAATAATAACAGTTGCTAACTGTCTTCAAATGATCATAATATTCATACTACTAATAATAAAAATAATCATCATTCCATTTTAAGTAAAAATTTCACGAAAAGAGCATATTATTTTATATTCCTTTCAGAAGGGCAAATTATTTTAATTATTTATACATTTCTTTTAAATTAATCATTTTCATCAACTTTATTTTTTTAATGTCAACGTCACATTTTTTTTTACTTTCTAAATGACATGCAACAAGAACAGTAATGTAAGTATAATTATTATTATTATTATTATTATTATTATTATTATCATTGCTATTACTTTATTTTTTATATTATAATTATTATTATCATGGGCCTCACAGTGGCGCAGTGGGTAGCACGTTCGCCTCACAGCAAGAAGGTCGCTGGTTCGAGCCTCGGCTGGGCCAGTTGGCGTTTCTGTGTGGAGTTTGCATGTTCTCCCCGTGTTGGCGTGGGTTTCCTCCGGGTGCTCCGGTTTCCCCCACAAGTCCAAAGACATGCGGTATAGGTGAATTGGGTAGACTAAATTGTCCATAGTGTGTGAGTGTGGGTGGATGTTTCCCAGAGATGGGTTGCAGCTGGAAGGGCATCCGCTGCGTAAAACATATGCTGGATAAGTTGGCGGTTCATTCCGCTGTGGCGACCCCAGATTAATAAAGGGACTAAGCCGAAATGAAAATGAATGAATGAATATTATTATCATTATTATTATTATTATTTTAGTTATTATTATTATTATTGTTGTTGTGTTTTTTTATAAATAAGTAAAATTAATAATTATTTATTATTAATTTCCAATCATTAATCAGTCCAATTACTCCTCACATATTCCACTAGACATGATAAACATTACACATGATGCCGTACACTAGAGAATTAAACACCGAAACACATGTCCCATAGGCCAGCTAACATGCACTGGTCACTCACAACCCATAATCCACCAGTGGCCAAATCTCGCCTCCTGTCTGTCTGTGTACAAATCAAACAGATGTCTCGAGCCCCTTACAACAACACTCCAGCATCCAGATGTGCAAGACTCTGGAGGAGCAAACAATAAAGGAACGAGTGAGAGAATAAACAGCTGCTGGCTTTCAGAAAAATAATCCCGCAAACCCACACCATAATAATCAATCTGGGCTGCATGTGAGCAGCCGCGGGACTCGGGCCACGTGAACTCACTCGGGTCGGTCACGTTTGGACAATGTGACACACACACACACACACACATGTGTACCGTATGATGATCACATGATGGTTGCGGTTAATCTATAGCATGACTCGGGATCAGCAGATGTGATGTGATATAATAGTACTTGCCAAAACAATGCAAAAATCAATGGTCACATTTTCATATATATTTTTTCTATCATTACATATGAATAACATAGGCTGAAAAAAGCTATGAATATATATACTAATGATACATCTAATAACATTTCTGTGATTTAAATCACTTATCATACTTCAGAAATCATTCTGTTATGACCAGTTATTATTGGTAATCATTAATTAAGAATGGTTCTTATTATTATCATTGCTGGAGAAATAAAATAGTTTCATTTGAATTTCTTTTGTTTGCAAATACTGTGATATGTTCTACTTTTCATGATATTTCAATGAATAGAGATATTGTTTAAAATAGCAGCTTTTATTATAAATCTTTTGTAACATTATATAATAATTTAATTTAATTTATTTTTTATTTAATCTGCAAGGGATTATTAGATGTATTTTTAAAGGCAGGCATTTTTATGGTATTATATAAGTTTCAAGAAAAAATATGAAGCAGCTCAACTGTTTTCATCATTGATAATAATGATAATAATAATAATAATAATAATAATAATAATAATAATAATAATAAT
>CAIGQW010054073.1:901216-923723 GCA_903798125.1 Danio choprae | reverse complement strand
ATATAATTTTTAAATCTTGACAATGCTGTTTGATGCAGTTACTAAGCAAATCTTTTTCTCTAACCCTGAACAGCTTGGGCAGCTGGTTTAGCAAATACTCTTGCCTATACTGAGTGCTAAGTGGCTTAAAAGCAGGACTAATCTGAGTAGAAATGACTTACAGTAACCTATCGATTGAACATGTCTATGAAAACAACTGGATTATATAATAAAACATGGTAGAGCTACAATGTTACTTCATTTATAATGGAATTTGTATGCATTATTTTGTATATTTGCATTGAAATTTCACTTTAAAAGAGTATACAATGAGATTTGATATTTTTGAGTGATGATTGAGGTCACACTAAACATTATGTGTAGCAGAACAAAATGCATAGTTGTTATGACCCAATGTATGGTCAAATATGAACAAACAAGTTTCTTTAAAAATTTCATTTAAATTGGACCTATAATAAACTGTAGATTTTACGTTTTTATAGTTTGAATTTCATACTCCTAATTTAGTTTTAGTTTTAATATTTGGTAGAATTGAAATTATATTTACAGTAGATTTGAATTTAATTCTTACTTACTTGAAGCATGATGTATGCTATATTTTAGTTCCAGTTTGATTATTTTATGGACTTTATGTTAGATTTCAACTCATTAAACGTCTATAAAGATTCTTACAACCAAAACAAGATATTTGGCATTTTCTGAAGTATTTCTATTGCTTAATAAATGCTGATGAGACATAACGTCCTATAATGTCAAGGCAAAAGTAAAACTACATTCTTTTCCATTGTCTCCACGCCTGCGCAACATCTTTTCATTTATTGAGTCCTGTTTCCAGTTTTGATATTTCGCAACATACGCCGAGAATGAGCACATACTACTGTATTTAACATCAGTGACTTCGCCTGTGAATTCAAGTCCATAGTAATAACTTCGTTATACAAACGCCTGACATTAGTGGACCAGCTGTGTTCATTGCTAGCTCTTTCTCCATCCACAGAGAGAGAGCCACAAAAGTGTTGCACCCACGCCTTGTAAACAGACAAACGAAGACACAACGTGTCAATTACGCTTTAATTGACAAAACTGCGTATTAAAAAACACTGCAGCTCTTCGGAATAGAGCAAACCGGACCAACAAGTTGGCGAGAGTGAAAAGCGTCTGTACTCACGTATCTGGTGATGAGGTTCCGGATGGTGCTGAAATCCATTCTGCTCGAGCCGCTCCAGGTGCGCTGTCTTCGGTTTCTCCTCTAAGCTTGAAGATCGCTGTATAAGACGCTAGCTGATCATAGTACCAAGTCTGTTTTCCATGACTGTCGTCTGCGGTCTTCTTCTAGGCTTGACAACCGACAGTCCTTACACGACCGGCGCGATTATTATTGCCTCTACTGAGCACCTACAGAGATGAAGAAGGCTACTATGGAAAGTCCAAACGTTGTCATAGTGACGTGCTCCGGTGTGACTTACATATACTGCGAATGAGGGGAAAACAACAGCACACACTCGTTCTCCGGTATTCACTTGATTATTTAAAGGGACTGGTTACTTCTTTCTTCTCGAGCCTCCCTTCGGGCTGTTCTGTGGTGTACTGACGTACTCGCTCTCCTTCTCGGTGTAGTAGATGGATAGAGCCCGTCTGCTCGCACCGGAGACGTCATGAGCCCCGTGAGCGCACGCGCACTGTCCGGCTACACCCACCCGACCGCCCGCGGGGAGTTTTGGTTCAGCCTGCCCTCCGGTTACTCAGTTACTCCCCCGTCCAGTTACTGCCAATCAATCTCGACGACAAACCGGTATACTGCAGGGTGATGATGACATCAAGAACTTAACAGAGCCGTTCAAGCGTTTCTGCATTTACTGTATGTGAGAGGAAATGCAGTGGGACGAAAGAGGAAGAAAGGAGTTGAAATAAGTAGAAAAAGAAGTACCAAGTACAATAATAACAACAAAAACTATAATTATTCATTTTTTGCTGATACATTATCATTCTACAATATTATATTATTAATAATAATCATAATAAATGTATAAATAAAGGCACTACGCTACTGATAAACAGGAAATAATCTAAAGAAAAGTGAGTGAGTGATTTTCATTTCTCTATCTGTCTGATGACAATTTTTAGAAAAACAACATTTTTTTTATTGAACTCATATGTCAATTTTACATTATTGTTGTTGTTGTTGTTCTGTAGACCAACATACACTTTTCAAAGCTGGTCATTTGCACCTTTTCAGCTTTTTGTAACATTTTTGTGACTACTGAGTTATTAACAGGGTCAAATATATAACAGTATAATCAATTTGAAAAAAAAAATCTAATTATTACTATTATTGATGCTGTTGTATTTGTTATAGTTATAATAAAGTTAATATAAAGCACACTTTTTTTGTTGTTTGTGGCATTTTTTACAGTCCTGTGCACTTTGAAAAGCTGCTTATTTACAGCTTTTTTAAAATTTATTTGACAGTTTTTTTCATTGCATTGATTTTTCAAAATCATTATTCAAATCATCGTTACAAAAAAATGTATATGTCAGTGAACTTACCAGTGCCATCGAAATGAAATGATCTTGTGTCTGTGTTCGCGAACAAGATTGTCAATATTCTTAGCTGTTGCTATAATCTATGGCAACAGTTGGAAAGACAGTTTGCTTACTGAAACAAAATACAGAAGGTTGCCCTTCTTACTGTGTGTAAGCCATATGCCTATTTCAAATGTGCAAATTACTGTACGTGGAATATTGATTGAAAGAAACTGGATATGATTCACAGGTACGCTTTTACATACTAGTGGTCTGAGGATATTGCAAAGAAAGTTTTAGGCATACAGGCAAAAATGCCATATTACTGTAGAAAGGCAAGCACTAAAAACTAAAATGAAATCACACATTTTACATTTTGAGCAACATGATATTTGTAACTACCGCAGACAAATGCACATAATTGCATTAATGTAACATTTTCAAAACAACAAAAAACTGCTTTTATGTTGTGACGAGATTCTGTGGAGAATAAACAAGCAGTTTTGAAAATGTAATTTTTGATCTGAGAGATGCACCAAAGTGACTAAGAAAAACTGTATTACTATTCTATTCACAAAAGCCTCACAGTGGCGCAGTGGGTAGCACGTTCGCCTCACAGCAAGAAGGTCGCTGATCGCTGGTTCGAGCCTCGGCTGGGTCAGTTGGCCTTTCTGTGTGGAGTTTGCATGTTCTCCCTGTGTTGGCGTGGGTTTCCTCCGGGTGCTCCGGTTTCCCCCACAAGTCCAAAGACATGCGGTACAGGTGAATTGGGTAAGCTAAATTGTCCGTAGTGTATGAGTGTGAATGGGTGTGTATGGATGTTTCCCAGAGATGGGTTGCAGCTGGTAGGGCATCCGCTGCGTAAAACATATGCTGGATAAGTTGGCGGTTCATTCCGCTATGGCGACCCCAGATTAATAAAGGGACTAAGCCGAAATGAAAATGAATGAATGAATATTCTATTCACAAATTTGATCTATGGAAATATATGCAAATTACATATATGACATACAAGTTCATGTTTGGATTTCACATATACAAAGTATATGTCATATATGTAACTTATATGGTGACACAGTGGCGCAGTGGGTAGCAATGTCGCCTCACAGCAAGAAGATTGCTGGTTCGACCCCAGCTGGGTAAGTTGGCATTTCTGTGTGGAGTTTGCATGTTCTCCCTGTGTTGGCGTGGGTTTCCTCCTGGTGCTCCGGTTTCCCCCACAGTCCAAAGACATGCGCTATAGATGAATTGGGTAAGCTAAATTGGCCATAGTGTATGTGAATGAGAGTGTATGGGTGTTTCCCAATGCTGGGTTGCAGCTGGAAGGGCATCAGCTGCGTAAAAAATATGCTGGATAAGTTTGCAGTTCATTCCTTTGTGGCGACTCCTGATTAATAAAGTGATGAATGAATGAATATGTAACACATATTTAAAAATGGCTGATTACACATATGTTTTTCAATCATTGGAATTACAAACATGCACATATATGTACAAATACATTACAAATAATTATATATGTTCACATATGGCCATAAATAAACACAAATACAATTATAGCTAATATGATTGAATGTATATATATTTAATTCTAATGGCTAAAATAATGTCTGTAAACAGCCATTTTTGCAATATTTTGAAATATGTTGCTTATATATGACATTTTATATACGTGAAATCCAAATATGAACTTGAATGTCATATATGTAACTGGCATATTGCCATACATCAAATTTCAATTGAGATATGAGATATTATTGTTGGTGTTTTTTTCTGTTTAAGTGTCGTTCATTCATTCATTCATTCATTATTCATTCATTCATTTTCATTTCGGCTTAGTCCCTTTATTAATCTGGGGTCGACACAGCAGAAACACTGGGAAACATCCACACACTCTCACTCACACACATACACTACGGACAATTTAGCCTACCCAATTCACCTATAGCGCATGTCTTTGGACTTGTGGGGGAAACTGGAGCACCCGGAGGAAACCCACGCCAGCATGGGGAGAATATGCAAACTCCACACAGAAACGCCAACTGACCCAGCCGAGGCTCGAGCCAGCGACTTTCTTGCTGTGAGGCGAACGTGCTACCCACTGCGCCACCGTGAGGCCCTCAAGTGTCGTTATAATAATTTAAGAATTTTTGTCGTAAGTAGGTTATAACCAATGAAAATGTTTTATTATTATTATTATTATTATTATTATTATTATTATTATTATTATTATTATTATTATTATTATTATTATATTTTACCCTTAGGCACCTTCAGTATGGCGGAACCTGTTTCTCAGCCTCATTTCACAGCCGACCGTCTTTCCGATGCGCACCGCTGCTGTGTTTTCCGTTGACTGTCCGACTGTGGGCGCCTTTCGGCGGGTTCCGTTAAAATGGCGCTGTTGTTGCCAGGAGCTCAAGCCCATCGGATGGAAAGCGACAGCGGGTAAAAAACACCGTTAACCGTTTCTTTCCGCACCGGAGGCGACAAATAAGCGCACAATGGCGACGCTTGACCAGAAATCCCCCAACGTGCTTCTGCAGAGCCTGTGCTGTAAGATCACGGGCAAGAGTGAAGGTAAAGACTCACATCTCATCCCTTTACATCACTGTCACCGCTGCTTAAACATGATCGTTATGTGCAGGTTGTGAGTATGTAGGTGTTTCGTTGAAAATGTGATGCGATTAAATACGTGATTGAGGGTCAGATCTGCACCGATGAGATGCTGTAATCTCGAAAACATCTGCAGATGCTGGAGAACGCAGGGCCCCTGCTTCAAATGCCTCTTCATGTCAGTTAATAGATTGTGGTCAATTAAATTGGGCAAATGTTGTTTTGAAGTCATACTTAAGTGCGATTTCTGACCCAGTATTTAAAGTAGCGTGGTAAACATTATAGAGACCGTTAAATGAACGAATGTGTGAATATTAAACCAACTTTACCTCAATAATAAAGAGACCCTGTGGGGATTTGCGTCATCTGATGTCAGCTGTCATTTTTCTATAGTGTGTATGAATGAAATCCAGACTTGCAGGAATTACATCTCAAAGAGGTCGCTTAAGATACAAAACAGATCAGAAACAGAAGACATCAGAGCAATTCCAGCAAAACATAAATTCTCAAAACATAAATTCACATAGATAGTATGTTCATTTTATATTAAAACATCTGTTTATATTTTCCAAAACAACTAACCACAGAGTGATGGGATCAGAAAAATATCAGTCTGCAAACATATTTTATATTTTAAATGAGGAAAATAAACATGCGTTATGAATGTGACCAAAAAGTTTCCGAGTTTAGTCGACAACATACTTTGTAGAAATTCTGTGAATTAAACTGCACAACCCAAAAGAAACAAAGCTAATCAAAAGGATAAGAGTTGGCTCACTATAGAAAATATTATTTTATTTTACATTTTTGCATTTATGAGGAAAAAGTTATGGATGTGGTTATAGATGTGACCCCTCTCCATTATGGGTGTGATAGATGTGAAATTGCCACTTTGTTACTTTGGTAAATCAAATATAATTATTTGAAAACATTGACAGAGACATTTTTGAATATTTTTACAGTACTGTAAAATACAAGCCTATTCAAAAAACCTAGAAAGAGTTTTGCTATTTTTTTCATGGCAAGGTTGACATTTGCATGGAATTGCTCATCAGCAGATCATCAGTGAACTGTAGAGATGGCAAATGAATGAAAAATCCTTATGTTCATTTTCATAAAGATGAGATAGATATCTACTTCAGGCTTTGTGAGTTTTGACATAGATCGTCGTTATTGCTTTTAGGTTAGATGCTGCAGGTGAACAAAAATAACAGTATAGTTATCGCCATACTTCACCAGTTGATTGATTACATTTCTAAAATGTTGTTTAAATATGTACAGTCAAGCCTGAAATGATTCATACCCCTAACTTAAAGTTACTTTTATTTAACCAGAAATGTATTTAATAATTTTTTTGACCTGCAATG
This sequence comes from Danio choprae, assembly GCA_903798125.1. Taxonomy (NCBI): domain Eukaryota; kingdom Metazoa; phylum Chordata; class Actinopteri; order Cypriniformes; family Danionidae; genus Danio; species Danio choprae. The sequence goes on along the minus strand of CAIGQW010054073.1, from coordinate 917,217 downwards.
ACACGGGCTTCTCCCTAAAGACAATAAGACGATGTACAAGAGGCATCATTGTGGAAACAAATATTTATCCGATTTTATGAATAACTTCAGGCTTGCCTGTAAACGAGACATTTTTTATTGAAATGTGCTATTTTTCATACATTTTTCTAGCAAACAAATTGAAACATTGGATGAAGCCAAGTTAAAAGCATTTGTTTACTTTTACATTTTTTTAACATTATTAGTCAAATGTTTTTAGAAGGAGGGTTTTGAAAATATGTTTTTATCACTCAATAATTCAGAAGACTTCGTGAACAGCTAGACATTTTTCACTATTTATTTAGTTTTACATGAATAGCTTTTGGCATATTAAAAAGTAAAAAAAAAAATATATATATATATATATATATAAATAAAATATAATCTGACAACAGTTTGGTGTAAGTGATACTTGAGTGGTGATTTATACTTTAAAGTTTAAAAGCTCGTTTTGAGAAAACAGCCTTGTAAAATATTTTTTGCAAGTGGAATCTACAGACACAAGTTGATAAAATGTGACTAATGAACACTTAAAGATTTATTTAGATTTTTAATTTTTTTTAATTGCACTGAATAAACTCTTCATGTAAAGCCAAAAGGCCCAAAATCAAAGGTGATTGAAAAATGCACCTTTTCTTGTCTGCAGTGTCTTGCCTTAAAGGGTTGGTTCACCCCCCAAAAATAAAATCTACTCAATATTTACTCTCCCTCAGATACTTTCAGACCTTTGAGTTTTCTGATTCTCAAAAGAAGATATTTTGAAGATATTCTGAAAACCTGTGACCATTCACTTTCATCTTAGGAAAAACAAATACCTTTTTTCAAAATAACTACTTTTGTGTTTAACAGTTGAAAGAAACGCATAAAGGTTTCAAACAAGGGTGAACTATTCCTTCAAAATAAAACTTGTCTTGTGCATAAGTATGAAACTGCTGTAATGTGTTACATATTATATATTTTTTTTAAGTCTTCAGTTCTATATAAATGTACCTGTTGCTTCATGTATGTATGTTTGTTTTTGTTCTCAGCTGACGTAGCTCATCAGTTCCAGTACGCTGTGCGGGTCATTGGAAGTAATTATGCTCCCACAATTGAACGGGACGAGTTTTTGGTGTCTGAGAAAATTAAGAAAGAATGTGAGTGATGTGAAACCCTATGCTTTATTTAAGTGCACACATGCTTTTAGGAGGCCTGAAACAAATAGCCATAAGTTGCTGATGTGGCAATAAATAAATAAATAAAGAGGCCTGAAACAAATAATCTGTGCATTTCTGACCTATTATATTGATCTACAACATGTATATAAATATATATATATATATATATATATATATATATATATATATACATTTTTTAATGTTTTCCTTTTTAATACAAATACGAGAATTCAGTTTAAAGAATTTTTATTTCATAAACATACAACTAAACATTGATTCTGCATAAAAAATATAAAATACAGTGAATTAATAATTTGCTATAGTAGCTGGAATTTCAACAGATGTAATAATAGAAATTCATAACAATAGCTACTACTTTACTTTGGTAAGATGATTAAATCGACAGAATTCTGAATGTTCAGTATAACAGAATTAAAAAATGCAATTGATTAGCAAATTTACTGTTAATAATAAATATAATTTGTGATTAACTGATTGGATATTTATGTAAAATCAAATCCATTTTTTCAAATTCCATCAAAGTTACTTTCAAATATTGAAAGAATGATCACTGTATGTACCAGAGTATACACATTTATGTGTCAAATTTACAGTATTTTACTTTTTGTATAGTAAAATAACACAACATAGTGCTGTCAGCTAGAATTTCAGAATTAAGATGAACAAAAATCATTAATATTTTGTGTACGACTGTAATGTATTTGCTGTGTGTTTAATGTCTGTTACTTTTCTTTGTTACTTTACTGACTATGCATAATTATTCCATCATGTTGTCTTTAGTAATAATGCAGCACTGGACCAATAGTGGTAGAGACAGTTCTGTCAAAAATGCCCTTTAATAATAACTGTATTAAAAAGAAAATCTCAATATTTTGTTGTATTCATTTATTGTTAATTATTTCTGAATTCTTGCAGTGTTGAAACAAAGGCGGGAAGCAGATGCAGCCCTTTTCTCTGAGTTGCACAGAAAGCTTCAGACCCAGGTCAGAATCTAACATTATTCTCATTATTTCCCAGCTATGGATCATGCATGGATCAGATATAACGATCAACATATTGTTAGATTTTGTATGTTGATTCAGTTGTTTCTGTTCAACAGGGTGTATTGAAACACAGATGGTCCATCTTATATCTCCTGCTCAGCCTCTGTGAGGACCCAAGGAAACCATCCGGCCGGGTTCCTGTATGAAATCTTATTTTACAGAGTCTGATATGAAATATAATTTTGCATGATGTATAAGCGCAGAGGTGATCTAGTTTCTGTCTACAGGTGTGTAGTTATGGAGCTCTGCTTGCTCAGGCTTTGCCCCGTGATGTTCACTCCACCCCGTTCTACTACGCCCGTCCTCAGAGTCTCCCGCTCAGCTACCCCGAGCGCTCCGCCACTGCTCATAACTCAAGCATGGCCACCAGTGGAATCAGCAGTATGGGGGTTTTCTCCATCAACGGGCCTGGACCGACCCCTCCATCTCTGCTTACTGGGTGAGTTACAGACAGTAGAACATTTTCATATTTGTGGGTTTCTCAGCCGTGAAAGTCATCATGGGTAATCTTATGGCCCGGTATACTTCAAATGAATTCGAAAAAAGAACTGAAATGATGACATTTTGAACAAAAACCAGCCACCAAACATCTCCCCAAGACAAACTTTTTGGGGGAGTTCGTTTTGGTACTAAACCATTTAGCAGTTTTTGGGTGTGTTCTGGAACTCTGCCTTTTTTAGATGTGCTTCGTATCCACAGAGTTCAGAATCAAACAGGAGAAAAATATCCAGCAAAACAACACCAAGGAAGCAACATGAATACACTTGAGGGTCGAGTAACAGAGCTGGTACAGATGTATTCACACCCGTGCTAGGGTTTCACACACCGGTTGAAAAGCACAACCGTATCGCACCACATCTGATAAAGTTCTAAACATTGTTCCATTCGGTGTCTGTCCACAGCAAATATAAAGCAATGTGGAGAAAAAAAACTATCCAATATTTTATACAATAAGTAAAATACGGTATAACACAGCAAGAATTTGCATATAGAAGTCAATGTGTGTTTGTATGCAGAATTTGATTTGAATGGTCTTAAAGCATGCTTCTCAAAATAATACAACTTTCATTAAAGTGGTAGTTTATATAAAAAGAAAATTATGGTAATTACTAATCCTCATGTAAATTAATATATTTAAGGGAAATCTGAGGGCTCCCTCATCCTCAATAGACAGCAATGGTTCCCAACTTATTTTTGTACAGAAAAATAATTCAGTGGCTTATTAAGCGACGAAAATACTTTTGTGTGCACGTAAAACAGAAACAATGACGTTATTCATCAGTTTCTACTCCTCAGTGTCAGTATAGGGGGCACGTTTATTGTTTTATTCAATTAATTATGATTTTTTTTTAATTATGAAAAATAATAATGTCTTGTGTAAAGTGGTTTGAAAAAGTTAGTTGTAAGGAAAGATCTAGCAGAACGTTTATTTCCTGTGAACAGTTGTTGTGTCATTTTTATGCAGCTTCGGTTGAATTGCTTCATATAATCCTTTATAAAGTCTATGACAAAACATAAGGGTTTCTCTCTCTCCTTCTCTCCCCTCTTCATAATTATCTTTTCAATTATACAGCTGTTGTATTTGTCGCACGTTTAATTGAACTGCCGCACACAATCATCTATTATTAATGCATCTGTCTAGCACCTGCAGCACTTAAGATATTTTAAATATGGCCACGTCCTCCAAGCTCCTGAATTAATTGATTACCGGATCCATTTCACAGTAAATCTGTCAGGCCAAACAACATCATTAAAGTGTCCGAAGCTCAATGTCATTATTTGTTTAAAGCACGCCATTATGAGGTAATTAGTGAATTCCCACTGGTTTTGCTAATGGGCAACAAGGATGTGTCTCGAGAAAAGATTTATGTGGCGAAAAAGGCAAATATTTCTTTCACCGCGGCCTTAGAGTTTGGTGTTTTGTTCTAGAATTTGACAAAAAAAACCATGAGGTTAATTTATAGAAAACTATACTGTTTTTTTTCACTGTTTCAGAGCTGGAACTCAGGCTGTTGGAGAGTCTATGAGAGGGTCTCGTTTAGCCTGGACTCTACCAGTGTCCAGTTCTCCGTCTGGGGCAGCAGCTGCTCCTCGTCCCCCCAGCGGACCCTCCTCCAGTCCAGCACCCAAACCGCCGCAAAGACCCAGAAGAGATGGAGATGGCAGTGGTTGGTATCTGCAACAATAATCTTTGTTTTGTCACAGGGCATGGCCAGTTGGAAAGTGGCTTACACTAAAATAAATAAAATAAGGATAGTATTTTAAAAACTTAAAGGGATAGTTCACCCAAAACATTTAATTTACTTACTGTCAATGGTTTAAAAGTAGTACTGAATTATTAATTCTATTTGCAGTATCACGAATTTTAAACACATAAATGTTGGTTACACTTTGGTCATGTGAGGTGCAATAGAAACATGGATTTCATATTTTTATTGGGATATAGACTCACCGGCCACTTTATTAGGTACACCTTACTAGTACCCGGTTCTTTTTTGAACCATTCTCTGTAAACTCTAGAGATGGTTGTGCATGAAAATCCCAGTAGATCAGCAGTTTCTGAAATATTCAGACCAGCCTGTCTGGCACCAACAACCATGCCACGTTCAAAGTAACTTAAATCACCTTTCTTCCCCATTCTGATGCTCGGTTTGAACTGCAACAGATCGTCTTGCATTGAGTTGTTGCCATGTGATTGGCTGATTAGAAATTTCCATTAACGAGCAGTTGGACAGGTGTACCTAATAAAGGTATAATAATGTTTGTACTGTGATCTTAAGTTAGATTAGTTGTTAGATTAGTTTCATTTTTGGCTTTGGTTACTGACAAATCTAATGTACATTAGATTGTATATGTAACATATTATGGTAAAGCATCCTGTTGAAAATATTAATTTAAAAGAGAGATCTGTGAGGCTAGTAGTCATAATATGTACTAGTCCTATACACATACCTGCACACATTACAAAATTGCTTTTGAATGCCGAGCCCACAGAATTCAGCAGTTTTTACACGTAGTTTTTTCAGCATTACTGCTGAAATGAATTATTGAAGTAGTAAAATTATCATATTTAACATCAGCATAAGCAAGCTTTGTGTAACCCATCAGTGTGAGAGAATTATTTTATGAAAAAATTTAGTAATTAAACTTCACACTAATATTGTTTTGCTTATCATATGAAACAATGATTTATTGATTTTTCATTGCTAAATAATACAGAATATAAATTTAAAAAAGCATATTAGGTCATGGTCAAATGAAATGAAAATAGGTTTTTTTAACCATTCAGCGCTATTTAAAAACCTTTGAATTTCTTTCTTCTGTTTAATACAAAAGAAAATATTTTGAAGAATGTTGAAAACGGGTTGCCATTGACTTTAATAGTAAGAAGTATATATTTTGAAGAATTATATTTATGAGAAGATAAAATATGGATTTGTTATTGAGTGTATTATTATGTAATGTGTTTTTATGGATGTTGCCATGAAATAGCCATAAGTTGCTAATGTGGCAATAATAATAATAATAATAATAATAATACTTTTAAAATGATAATAATATTAAAACAAATAAATTATACAAAATAATAAAATATAATAAAACAATATTTATTTTTTCTGTTAACACACAAAAAAAGATATTTTGAAGAATGTTGGAAGCCAGTAGCCATTGACAATAGTATTTTCTCCCTAGTCAATGGCAACCGTTTTCCAACATTCTTCAAAATATCTTCTTTTGTGTTTAACAGAAGAAAGAAACTCAGTAAATGACAGAATTAAATTTTTTACCATCCCTATGTAAATATATATAAATATAATCCTATATAAATAATCCTTTTAACACCATTGACGTCTGCCCAAGTGTTTTATTCAATATATGCAATAAATATGTCCGTCTGTGAACAAACCCTCATTTCATCTTACAGAATATTTTCCCAATTTTTTAAAAAGAATGCCTGAGGCTAGTTAGAGCAGTTTCTTGCATTTAATATTAGATTTTTGTCCTTTCTTGTGCATTCTTTAGACCTGAAGAAGGATTTGCGAGGTGTTTAAGATGCAGAGGGCCACATGGCACCTTTCTCTGTGACAGATATATGAGTCTGACCTTTACAGCCCTTCAAACTCTCTGTTTTTCACTACTTTTTTTCTCCTCTCTCTTTTTCTGGGCCAGCTGAGATTGGGGAAGCTGCTCTCGTCCGAGACATTCTTTATGTTTTCCAGGGAATAGACGGAAAGTTCATCAAGATGTGCAGCCCGGAAAACTGCTACAAAGTTGATTCAAAGGTGATTCTTTATATGCTGGATCTTTCTTTCATTTGGCTTCTTTCAGAGCTACCGTTAACCGAGGTGTCCGCGGGGTCTTAAAATGTCTTACATTTCAAAAACGAAATTTTAGGCCTTAAAAAGTCTTAAATTCACTAAAATATGGTGTCGTATGTCTTAAATACTTTTAAACGGGTCTTATTAAGCTACCCAATCGCTACAACCAACAGTCCATCTAAAAAAGCATTTAACAAAAGTCAATTGGATTTACTCTAAGTTATCCACTCAGGAAGATTTATTAATTCATTTTTAATAATTAGATTTTTATTTATAAAATATCAATTACTTATAAATATAATATGAAATGTTTTTGATAAAATATATATTTTTAAATGAAGTATTGTTTCTTATAAATGCTGTTTTATGAATTTGCATGTAGAATGTATCATGAATGTATTAAATATTAAGCATCATGATTAAATGTTTACCACTGTTTTAAACATTGAGAATAATTATACATTTCTCTTGAAACTGAAATATTACAATGCTTCATGTGACACTGAAAACTGTAACTATTATTCTAAAAAACAACAACAACTTTGCCAAAACAGGAATTAATGAAATCAAAATATATATAAAAACGAAATCAAAGCATTGTTGTATTTGAAATGGGGAAGAAAAGGCTTTTAAATATGCAGCACCTTTTGCATGGAACAACCTCCAAACAAAGCTGCAGTTTAAAGAGTTGGTTTCACTACATGCTTTTTCTAAAACTACAAGATTTAAAATGATTTGGAGTTTGAAACTTCGGCCTGTAGATGTTCTGAATAGTTTTTAACTGTCATTGTATGTGTGGATGAATGATGCTACCTGTTATTTGTTTGTTTGTTAAACCCATGTGAACTGTATACTGCCTAATCTTGGCTATAGGACGCTCTTGTAAAAGAGATTTTTAATCTCAATGTGCTTATCCTGGTCAAATAAAGGTTATTATAATAATAATATTTAATATAGTATTTCCTAATATCCTTGTTTTTATTTTACAAATGAATGCAGACACGCAAATTTTGTTTTACCATTTTGAACGGTGGTGAGTTTTATCAAAAAAAGATACATTTTTACGATAAAGTTTATAATATTAGCTTGCTTCTCATAGAGCAAGTCTTTAATTACCACACATTTAAATGAAAATCTTATATAATTTTATGTAATCTCAATTAACACCAAATCAAATCACTCAGTCATTCATAATGACTATATTATCATTTTATCTTTCAGATTTAGGCAAGTACTTTTTTCCTGGCTATTTATATTTTTAATTTCCTCTCCACTCAGCTACAGTACAAACACTTTAGACGTCTGACTGGGATGATGGGAAGTAATTATTATGATCACAATGTTCTACTGTAACTTGAAAGTATTTATAAAGCCTGTTTAAGTGAGTTTTTATTAAACAAACTGAAGCTCCTGTCAGTTTGAAAGTGTGTTATGGGAAATATAGGATAGCATCATCAGTTTCTTCTCATGAATCCATTTAAGCCAAGCGACTTACAAGTCTTTTCCTTTTTTTTTTCATTCCTGGCAGACACTGACAGTGAATCAAAGCCCATCGATCAGGTGTCCTTTTTAAGTGACACTTTTAAAATGGTACATCCATTTGTTTAGAAAAGAACAATGGGCTTTCTTATGTTCAGTTTAGGTGGGCTGGATAAATAATAGACACTCGATGAGCCAGCCTGGTTTGTTTTTTGTTTTGAACATGACATACAGCTATGAAAAAAGGAGAGGAAGTTTGACATTTTTTAAAATTTTGTCTGGGTTTATGTTTCATTGTTGTGTAAAAGCGTTCTCTTCTTTTTTCATAGCTGTATGTCATGTCCAAAACAAAACCCAAAACATTCTGGCTCATCAGAGTGTATGTTTATCCAGGTAAAATATATATATATATATATATATATTTCTTTATTATGTAAACTACTGTTGACCTTTCTAATTTAAAATACAAGATTATGTCATATATCTTCTATAAAATATTAAAAACAACTCATTTTTAAAAAAGATAAATGTTTTAGGCAACACAATACCAGTGTAATCACTATAAATAAAAACACTTGAAATTCTGACCAATTGACATTTTCTGGAAAATCTCAGCAAAAAAAAAAAAAAAAACTAACTATCTACTAGAACTATCTAAATAAATGTTTCTTTTTTTTTGTGAGGAAAGGATTTCTGACATTTATAGAATAAAACGAATTAAGACAAACTTTTTACTCAAACCAATACCTAATATACATTTGAGACAAAAATATTAGCCCTCCTGTAAAATATATTATTTTTCAAAGTGATGTTTAACAGAGCAAGGACATTTTCATAGTATTTCTTATAATATTTTTTATTTCTTTTATTTTGGCTTGAATGGAAGCAGTTTTTAATCAAAAAAAATTTTTTAAAGTCCATGAACCGGAAGTTGTTTTTTTTTTTTTTTTTTTTTTTTTTTTTTTTTTTTTTTTTTTTTTTTGTATTGTGACAGTTCCTAGAGAAATGGATTATTAAATGAGAAAACAGTGGGTGTGGCTTGTTTTTATCTACTGCGAGCTAATTGGATGTTGAGAAATGGGTTTTAGAAGAGTTTTTACAACCTAACAGATGCCTCCTCCTTACCTTTTCTGTTTGTTGTCAAAACTGACATTTGGAGTTTATCATACTTAACCACGCCCAATACCTCAGACAGACGTAACCTGAGAACTTAACTGAAAGCAAACAGGAAGTGCATTTTCAGATTTCAATTAAATATTACAAGGGTAAACAATTTTTTTTATCTTAATGACATGCACTGATGAATTGTTCACCACAAAACTAGCAAAGTGAGCTAATGAAATCATATGGTTAGTTTTGATTTCATTTATACTTTAAGGTCAATATTATTATTCCCCTTGAGTAATATTATTTTTTAAATTGCCTACAGAACAAACCACTGTCTGATAACTTGCCTAATTATCCTAACTTGCACCTTAAGGCCAATACTATTATCTTGCAAAATAAGTAGAAAAATAGTATCTGCTGTCATCATGGCAAAGATAAAAGAAAATTCATAAATGCCTTTAGTTTAACAAATCAGTAAATCATTTTCATATTTTGCACATTCCCTTGTTATGCTGTTAGTAAAAGATCTCCAATTTCAGTGCCTTATCTGTCTGTATCTGAGGAAAATATGTGAAAGAACTGGTTGTCTGTTTAGGAACTGTTTTGCTTTGAAGGAATCTTGGTGACCTTTCCGAGCGCATTCCTAATCAAAGGCTTAAATAGGTCTTTTATTAAGCTTTATTAAAGAGTTTTTGTGTCGAATGGAGTTGATGTAACTCACAAAGAGACAAAATAAAGTAACCATTGAGATTAGCTCGAGCAATTTCTTCATTAAACGGATAGAAATGTCTTTGCCACAGTTTCACAAGGGCAGATTACACACTGGACGGTGCACAGAAAGCCTACAATAAAACAGATTTCCTACACACTTTTAAAGTCAGTGTTGGGTTAAATAACTAATATATTATCATTTTAATTCTGTCTTGCTCTTTAAAATGAAAGAAATTGCAAAAAATAACTAGCGCTGGGCAAAACTAAATAATAAAAATCCAAAATAAAAGTTTGTTTGTGTATATTTATTATGTACAGTTGAAGTCAAAATGATCAGATTTGTTTTATTTCTTTTTCAAATATTTCCCAAATGATGTTTAACAGAGCAAGGAGTTTTTAACAGTAATTCCTATAATGTTTTTTCTTCTGGAGAAAGTCTTATTTGTTTTATTTCGGCTAGAATAAAAGCAGTTTTTAATTTTTTAAAAAACATTTTTACGTCAATGTAATTAGCCCCCTTAAGCAATATTTTTTTCGATTGTCTACAGAACAAGCCATCATTATACAATGACTTGCCTAATTACCCTAACTTGCCAAATTAACCTAGTTAAGCCTTTAAATAGCACTTTTAGCTAAATATTAGTATCTTGAAAAATATCTAGTAAAATATTATGTGGTGTCATCATGGCAAAGATAAAAGAAATCAGTTATTAGAAATGAGTTATTAAAACTTATGTTTAGAAATGTGTTGAAAAAATATCTTCTTTCCGTTAAACATAAATTGGGGAAAAAATGTAGAGGGGGCTAATAATAAATTAGGAATAATAAATAAAATAATAAAATAAAATAATACATTCTGACTTCAACTGTATATAAATACATGCGTCCATATATTTGACCATTTGTATTTATATTTAGATATAGTGTGATATAAATAATATATACATTTAAATATCCATAGAAACAAAACTATACAAACTTTTGTTACATCACGTATACATAATAAATATATTTAATAGACACCTATATTATGTCAAAACAAAGTTTTATTTTTGATGCCATTGATCGCGATTAGTCTTTGCCCAGCACTAAAAATATCATAACACATGCTTTCAGGTTACTTTCCTCAAAAAGTAACTAAGTAACATATTTAGCTTTTTTTTAAGTGACTTTAGTGTCTTCTTGCTGTGTATTTTGTTATTGTAGGATTAAACTGATCCGCTGGATGTAGTGAGTCAGCTAATAACAGTTTTTTTGTTTGTTTGTTCTGTAGGTGCCACTGTGTAAGTCTCTGAGAGACACTAGCAGCAGGCTGGCTGAGCTCGGCTGGCTCCACAATAAAATTAGAAAATATACAGACTCGCATAGCCTGGATCGAGCCTTTGGTCTAGTTGGGCAGGTAAGAAATATAGTGTGTTCATTTCAAGTCATGTTAGACCTAGAGGCTGCCATTTTTTCAGGGAGTCCCACGAGGCGAAACAATAGGAAACAAAATCACTTTTAATCCCGACGGGGCAGTGGTAATTGTTATTACCCTTTATGCACAAATATACCTTTTATTTAATAAATTGTATACTTATTATTTTTTTTAATTTTATGTTTATTGTTAACACTCACTTGAGTACAATCATTCAATATTTCAAGTTACGTTTGGATCTCAGTATGTGACCATAAATGACATATAATTGACATCCATTATTGACAGGTTTACTAACTATACATAGTACTCAAATTTTGTTAAATTATAAAAAGAAAAACAGTAATAAAATTACAGTAATAAAAATATTTAAAACTATTTACATCCAGGGTGAGAACATGTCCTTTATATAATTCCTTGCAGAATAATCTCAAATGACCCTCTTCATTATACATATGGGTATTACACAGAATACATTATGAATATATATCTCTATCAAGCACTTATGTTCTTTTCACTCAGTAAAAAAAAGAAAGAAAATTAGATATGCATGTACAGCTATTCAAAAAATGATTACAATTTAAAAAATATAAATGTCTTTTACTTTCAATAATAAATTACATGCAGTTTACAATTTCAACATTTTAGTAACACTTGTTTTGTTTTCTTTATTCTCAGAGTTTTTGTGCTGCTCTGCATCAGGAGCTGAAAGAGTACTACAGATTGCTGTCTGTACTTCATGCACAGGTGAGTATGGGACAAATGCTTAATGCGCAGGGGAAAATGTGTGTGCGTTCGACCCTTTTCTGTCTTTCGTTCTTGGCTGGAAAAAAATCTGCAGGATAGTGTAGTAAAGTTTTCAGAACAAAAGTTTGGCGAAACTGACGCAAAGCTCCAGCCAATTTATGTACCCTGTCTGAAATGAAACAAATTGCTCCTGTAACTCTTTCTGACTGTTGCATCAAAAGCAACTTGTGAAGACAACCAACCATAGGAACCACCACAGTGAATTAGTGGAATGAATGAATTAGTGGTGCACCAATCCTTTTTATTATATATTAATAAAAAAAAATTATTGTATAATTTTAACATATAAAAAAACAATGATTTGATTTAAGCCAAGGGATGCTACATGAAACATACCTGCACACAACAAAATAAAAGTTTAATATTTAATATGCATTATAACCTCATCTAAACTTCTCTGAATACAGTGGGATCCCTTCTTATCATTATAAAAAATATGATTCATTATTCATAATTAATAAAACAATATTTTACATATCAGGGACAGAGAGCTTCTGCCAGTAAGTTTTAGATATATTGGTATAAGGTATTTTTAGTCAAGGTGCAAGCATTTAGACTTTAGAGCACTACGAATGACTGAAAACCTTTTCAGATATCCTGATTTTCATTCACTGTTGTCGTTTTCTTCATTTGTCTCAATTCCCAACATTACAATATATATTCAGCTCTCTGCTCTGAGGCACGAGTTTCACTATTGGGCCGGCCTAGCTAATAGCATAATAGCACCTACTGGGGATATAGCAAGACCCCATATGATTGGTCAAATTTGGATAAACGACCAATGCATGTAATGAGCAAATACTCTTTGATTCGGATATTGCAAATACTAATATCGTCACAATGATAACTTTTTGATATATTGTTCAGCCCTACTCTATTTACATACTTTGTGATATAAAATCATTTGCAGGCCAGTTTGTGTTGTGGACTTTAAAAAAAAGAAAATCTAAAACATCCAATTATAATATTTTTGTATTTCTTGACAGTTAATTGGTGTGAATGTGTGTGCGTTTAGCTCCAGGTGGAGGACGATCAGGGTGTAAACATGAGTGTGGACAGCAGTCTGACTCTGAGGAGACTTCTGGTGTGGACCTACGACCCCAAGGTCCGACTAAAAACACTGGCCGCCCTGGTGGACTACTGCCAAGGTTGGTGATGATACAACTCATCCATAAGATACAATCTGCAACATAATACATTATAGTCCTATAGTTCCTGATCATATTTCACCGTAAAAATATATTAGTTTCATCCTGGTTTCTCTAAACTGCAAGAGTGCAACCTGAACATATGTGACAGACACCCTTCAAATGTTATTTTTGAGACCAATAGAGGTTTGAACCTACACTTGTCTCATGGTTCAGTTCGGTTACGATTATCATGCCATCGGTTGGGTTCAATTCAATATTGTGTCACGGTGCATTGAGAATGCTTTCCATACACAGTGTTATATTTTACTTCACAGCACAAAAATTATTGTATTAAAAAGTATAATTTATAAATAAATTTTAAATGTATATGTTATACAATTTTGTCCTTTAATACAAGCAGTCAGATATATGAACTGCACTTTTAATTTTACCTGCTCTTTTTGAATGTATCAAACAAAACTCAAATACATGCACAGAACAACATGAGCATTTATAGCAAAAACAGTTGTAAATATAATTCCTTTTTCTTTTTGAGGATTGTCGAGCGAGTCGGTAAATGCCTATGATTGGTCACGGGCTCAGCAGAAAAGGCTGTGATTGGCTGTGGCGCTGTTCATCGATGAGTGACACTGATAGGTCAAAGGTCCACAGTGAGAGAGAGAGAAATGGAGTTTACAGCTTTCATTTTCTCCATAGCAGTAAAATTGGGGCTTCTGCTGTAACTTCAGTGCCAGTGAAAGACTGTCCAGCAAACACGCACAGTGAATTGTGCACAGTTTCTGCATTTTTTTAAGTAGTTGGAGCGTTAATTACTCACGCTTGCCTCTCTCGCCATACTAAGCTACCGAAATATAGCGTATATAAAATAAATGACGTCAGTACGTAATGACTGGTTAGGATCTATTACTGAACCGATACCGAATTGTCCGCGACACAGAAGAAACAATTAATTTTGACACCCCCAGTGACCAAACCGTTTATACTAGATGCAGAATCAGTCACTCAAGGGTGATACTTTTATTGAAGAATGATGCACCACCGACATGCATCCTCTGTCAAGCTTCTCTCACCATAAAACACATTTTATTACAATGTGAAGTTTTGAAAGACTATTAGACAAGATTTTTGTGCTGCGAGAACTTGTTTTTAAAAATGTATTCCTGGGAAGAATTTTTATTTATTTATCATACATCAAACTGAAAAATCATATCTAATGTTTTTAATATGAAATGTTAGTTAATAAATTAATTTGTTTATTGATTTATTTATCATCTTTTATTGAATTATGACATTATTATGTAATTTTTTTATGTACATTTTTATCTAGATAAATTTTGCTATCAAATAGCCATAAGTTGCTGATGTGACAATAAATAAACAAACTGGTTTCTCTCTCAGGGCGTAAGGGTGGAGAGTTGGCCACTGCTGTACATGCTTATGGAAAGACCGGTGACCCCAACATGAGAGCACTGATCCAGCACATCCTTGGTCTGGTGTCTCATCCGATTCTCAACTTCCTGTATCGCTGGATCTATGATGGAGAGCTGGAGGATACGTACCATGAGGTCAGGAGACAGGCACACACAAACACACACACTTTCTGTTTATGTTAAAGTCACTTGCCACGTACTTACTTTAGTGTTTACTTTATGGTTAACACTGCAAAGCTGTACTCCATTCTTTACACTGTGCCATTCATTTTGCAATCTAGAATTAAAAGACTATTGCAGTGATTTTTTTTTTTTTATTAACTTTTAATTTGGTCATTAAATGTCCTGGAGAGTTTCACAAGCCTCATTTCTCAAGTAGTGGAGCGTTAAGACAATTTTTTTTTAATAGTGTCTCTGATTTAAATTTCATTAGCCATGTAAGATTTGCTCCTTTTGATTCACTTCCATTAATCAGTTCAGAGCCTTCAGCACTTATTAGGATTATTTCTTACACTATTATAGCATTTACTAGTATTTTAGTAGAATTTATTTTTAAATATATTATATTTAATTATTTAAATGTGCATTTATTTTTATTTAATAAAAAATATATACATACACTAACTGGCCACTTCACTTTGTTTATACTGATTTTTATTCCATTTGCATTCAGGAAATGTCTGAGACGTTTTCACCCACAGAATTTAAACAGTAGCTTTTTTTCTCTCTCTGTTTCAAACCATTCTCTGTAAACCCTCGAGATTGGTGTGTGAGAAAACTGCAGTAGATCAGCAGTTTTTAAAAATACTCAGGGCAGCCTGTCCGGCACTAACAACCATTCCACTTTTAAAGTTTCTCAGATCATCTTTCTTCTGGATGTTGACATTTGATTTGAACTTCAGCAGATTATGACCACATTTATAGTTGCTGCCATGTGATTGGCTGGTTAGAAATTTGCATTAAAGAGCAGTTCAACAGGTGTACCTAATGTAGTGGCCAGTGGATATCCATCTATCTATTGGTTTATCGTTCTATCGGTATATTGCTCTATCATTCTAGCTATCACTCTCTTGTTCTATCTATCGCTCTATCTATTTTTCTAACACTATTGTTCTATCTATATTGTTCTAACGTTCTATCTATCTGTCGTTCTATCTATCTATTTCTCTATCATTCTATCTATCATTCCATCTATCATTCTATCTATAGTTCTATCGCCCTATCGTTCTATCTATCTATCGCTCCCATATTCTATCTGTTGTTCCATCCATCCATCCATCCATCGTTCTGTCTGTCTATCTATCTATCTATCTATCTATCTATCTATCTATCTATCTATCT
>CAIGQW010054073.1:882126-895735 GCA_903798125.1 Danio choprae | reverse complement strand
TATGTATGTATATATATATGTATGTATATGTATATATATATGTATGTATATGTATGTATATATATATGTATGTATATGTTACTGTAGTTTTGTAATTTTTTATTAGTTATTATATTTATTAGTATTATTTTTTTTATTTGACTCGCCAAATTAATGTGCACACTGTGAAGAAAGTGGCTGTGAGATTTGCACATATAAGCACAAGTTTTTTTCTTCAGGATATAAAAAAATTATGTTTACTGTGATACACAAGTACTGATTGATCTTCAGATTTAAATGGACATATAATAATACCATCTGATGTATGTTGTTCTGCAGGTTCTTCTCATTGGCAAATCCATCAATTTCCTGCATCAGGTTTGTCATGACAGGACACCACCGGGAAAGATCATGCCTGCCTCCAAATCTACAGACTCTCCCAAAGATGGTGAGCTAGTGCTAATGCAGTCGCTTAAAATAGCTGCGCTTATGCTTGCTAATGCGATATTTGTGGCCATAATGGCAGCAATAGTTAAATAAGCTGCTGAAAGAGGGGAGAGAAGGATTGATCTGTTGTGGAGAAAAGTGCTGTTTTTGACCGCCCATCTGTGGTGTAGTTGTCCATATCGATGCTGGCTGTATTTAACGTCTTTGCTAGCATGGCTAATCAATGCTCTTAGCCTCCAAAACTCTTCTGTCCTTCAGTCTGATTCTACAAGGTTCTTTATTTTCTGGTGTTTGGTTCTTCTATTTTAAAACTCTGCATTGACTTTGTCTGCTTTCATGGCGGATTTAATTGTATCAAACTGATAATTGTAAAAATAGCACACAGTCACATTTTAAAAGAAAAGTGTTTTATATTGCTCTATATCAGGGATGTCAAACGTACGGCCCGTGGACCGGATCAGACCCGCAAATGGGTTTAATCCGCCCTGTGAGATGATTCTGTAAAGTATAAAAATGAGCTGCAATTTTTCATTAAAAGAAACTGCTGTTCCAATTGTGTCCACTGAATGGCGCAATAGCAAACTTAATTTCATTCTGTCCAGAAGCCTGAATCAGCATCAGTTTGACAGCCTTCTCGGACAGAATGATCACATCTATGCCCTGCCATAACACACTGAGGTGTTCTCAGAAGGAAACGTAACTATTTTACGTTTTGTCAGTTTAGTGGCTAATTCGTACGAGTTCAGTCGTATGAAAATGTACGATATAAAAAGGAGGCGTGGCACCCAACCACACCCCTAAACCCAACCATCATTGGTGGATAAGCAAATCTTACTAAATTGTACGAATGTGATCATGCGATTTCATATGAATTAACCACTAATCAAAAAGTTACGAATTGCCGTGAGATCGTGTTGTCCTCAGGCTCCAGCTTTATGATTTATGTTGATCGTATTAAAACAAAGAAAGCAATCTGAAGTTGTTGTTTTTAAGTTATATATAATATTATGATTTTACCGGTCCGGCCCACTTGGAATAGATTTTCCTCCATGTGGCCCCTGAACTAAAATGAGTTTGACACCCCTGCTCTATATCATCTTGGGTGGGATTTGGATGTAAAAATAAAGCCACAGGTAATCACAGGCATGTTGATGTTAAACCTTATTATACTGGGATAAGTCAATTCTGATTGGTCAGTTGTGAAATTACAATATATGTTATTTCCAAAAAACAACAACAACTAAATAACACAGACTCATCCGGGAACTTCAAATCAACTTGACCATCAGTGAATATGTCCACATCCATATACTTTACATATACATACTACTCAATATACTTTATATCCGGATTCATATGTATCTGCCTGTCTGTCACGTTTGGCACCATTTTATGAATGAATAATACTTCGGTTTGTATATGCTTCCTTGAAATGGTTTCGTTTTTGACTGTTTGGCGCCATCTTGTGAATGAATAATACACAGGTTTGTATACGCTTCATTGAAATGGTTTCATGTCTGTCAGCTTTGCGTTTTTGATTGTTTGGCGCCATCTTGTGACTGAATAATGCGCAGGTTCTTGTATGCTTCACTCAGTTGTCCATTTTTGTCAGCTTTGCATTTAATTAAGTAATTAATTAGCTATTATAGCTCAGAATAATGTGTTGTGTCTAATTTTTGAGGTTTTGTGGCAAGCAGCCATTTAATAAGCGGGATAAAGTACATCCAGAACAGTTGTTATTTCAAAATTAACACTTCAGTCTTATACCACAATAAGCTGATGAGCTTGTTGGGCTTTATTCTGCGATTAACAACCTCCTGGATGTACTTTATCCCTAATACATTGCATAGATATGAGTTTTATGTTGCTTTTTTTTAACAGCTCGACACAATTGTGTAATAAAAAGAAACAATTAAGTTTCTTAAAATGTTTTGTGTGAGGAGCTACTTTCTTCATGGGTTCATATCTTGAAATGATTAGTTGACACCCAAGGAATTGTCACTTTAGATCTATTAAGTGTTGAGTAACTTTATTTAAGTTAATAGCTATATTTATTGAATAGATGATAAATAATTATGAGAGAGAGAGAGAGATCGATCGACTGTGTGAGTCTAAATCCTACATTAATTCCTCAGGTAAATTGTTCTGGTTGTGTCTTGTTTACAGTAAAACTACAGTCCTTGTTGTTTTGTTTGCTTTAATTTAAAAGTCTTTGCTATTGACTATTAACAATTTTTTTAAAAGTTACTGGTTAAAATGGTAAAAATTGCCATCTTAAGGCATAAGAACATACCCGGTACTAAATTTAACGTCCTACACACTCAGTTTTACAAAGCAAAATACTTTTATTTACCACTTTTTAAAATGGAAAATGTTATTTATGTAATGCTAATATCTGTTAAACATCAGATCAGGTTAAAATATTAAAGGTGGAAAGTTTAAAGGGAGAAATAGGTAATGCATTTAAAATGATGAAAAATATAAAAAAATAAAAAGTCTTTGCTCTAGAACAAATAGTACATTAAAGGAATAGTTCACCCAAACTAAATTGGCCGTAGTGTATTTGTGTAAATTGCAGCTGAAAGGTCATCCGCTGTGTAAAACATATGCTGGATAAGTTGGTGGTTCATTCCGCTGTGGCGACCCCTAATAAATATAGGGACTAATTCGAAGGAAAACGAATCAATGAATCAATAGTTCACTCAAAAATGAAAATACCAGCAGCCATTGACATCCATAATATGAACAAAAAATATTATGAGTCAAAGACTTTCCAACATTCTTCGAAATATCTTCTTTTGTGTTCAACAGAAGAAAGAAACTTGAACAGGTTTGGGAAAAGTAGAGGATAAGTAAATGATGACAGAATTTTCATTTTTGGGTGAACTATCTCTTTAAAGAGACTAAAGTTGAATCAATAGATGCATTTTCATGGCTTTTTTTTGTTTTTCTTAGTTTTTTTTTTTAATTTACCTCTTCTCTTTCCACTATTTTTCACTCTCATGCTCTTGCTTTTATTTATAACCCTCTTTATTTTTTTCTCAGCGGTAGAGTTGTTCACTGATCTGGAAGGGACCTTTCAGAGTAAGATTGATGCTGCGTATTTTGAGACCAGTAAGTATCTTCTGGACGTGCTGAATAAGAACTACCAGCTTCTGGAGCATCTTCAGGCTATGAGGAGATACCTGCTGCTGGGCCAGGGAGACTTCATCCGGCACCTCATGGACCTCCTCAAGTATGTTAATTTGTGTCATCAATGTGCTGCATTTCATTGTTGATTTAGAACTGTTCTTCTTCAGTAAGATTATTCATTCTTAGAACCTTGGAGCTGCATTAATTATCAAAGAATTGCGTTCTTGATTCACCCATCAAGATATGTTTATTAAACCTTTGACAATCACAACTGTGACTAAAGGCATAGTTCGTCCAAAAATGAAAATTGTCATCATTTACTCACCCTCCACTTGTTCCAAACCGTTTTGAGTTTCTTTGTTCTGTTGAAGAAGTTATTTTGAAAGTTAGTTGGAAACCTGTAACCATTGACTTCCATAGTTTTTGTTTTTCCTATTATGGATGTCAATGGTTACAGGTTTTCTGCTTTCTTCAAAATATCTTCTTTGCGGTCCAACAGTAAAAAGAAACTCATTAAGGTTTAAAACCACTTGAGAGTGAGTAATTGAGTAAAATGTCATTTTTGGGTGAGCTATCACTTTAAATCACTGTTGGACTCAGAGAGTGCAATCTTTAGTCGTTTCAACCATTGCATTACAAACATTCAAACTTTTTCACAGAAGAACTGGAATAAAAGTTTGGATATACACACTTATGATATGTTCTATGGTATGGTAATCTAAATCATTGTTTTTGAACTTGATGCTGAAAATTAGGGTTCTAGCCGTTACAATGTTATGCCAAATGCAACCATTAAATGTATTTCTTACAAGAGTCATTTCTTCATGAGGTTCAAAAGTTTACTGATTCATCCAGTAAGGAAATGTAAATTCTTTGAGTGAGGTAATGATTCAAATTTAGAATAAAAAACAAAATTCAATTTATGTTTGTGCAGACATATTATGCTATTACTTCTTGTCTAAAAACTATCCTTTCCTAATAATTGCAAAAACCTCAATTTAAATCTTTAAAAACATTAATAATTTAAACTATAGCAGTAATAAAAACATTTTTTTGTTAATTTGTCTATTCAGAATCAAGATTTAAAGGTCTTGTGAATTTAAAATAAAGTTGTATAAATGTTATTTTTAAATATGTCTATAAGCTAGTGTGCTGCAAAAGAGTGACAAAATTCTCATTTAGAAGATATAAACCTGATATAAATATGCAAAGCTTGCAGTTTGTTTTTTTACATCACCTTATACTTCAGTTTCTCCTCAATATGTCCTGCCCTGTCTTCATGTTTCAGTTGAGATTGTCAAATTTCAAATAAAAAAATGCACATTTAAAAGCACTTCACCGGACCTAAACAAAACATAAAATTCAACAACAACTAAAATGTTTTTATGATCAGTTTATCAAGTTTATCAGCTGTAAATGCATCCATCTCTCTGTGTTTCTCTCAGGCCAGAGTTGGCCAGGCCTGCCACCACTCTTTACCAACACAATCTAACCGGAATCCTCGAGACAGCGGTCAGAGCAACCAATGCCCAGTTTGACAGCCCTGAGATACTGAAAAGGCTTGACGTCCGGCTGCTGGAGGTATTTAGAGAAGACTGTTTGATGGTAAATTCAGGTATATAATTGTGCAACACTGAATGTTGATCTGGTGTCTCGTTTGGTCCAGGTTTCTCCTGGAGACACTGGCTGGGACGTCTTCAGTTTGGACTATCATGTAGAAGGACCCATTGCCACGGTAAATAAACACAATCTAGCTTACATTTTAAGTCCAGAGTATATTTTGCTGTGTTAAATTTGGGATTAGCACAGTAAATTATGATTTTGTCCACATGAAACCTTTTTATTGTTAATATTATTAGTTTTTTGTTTTTTATGATGCATGAATTGCAAGGCGCTGTGCCCAACTATACTACTGAGCTTATGCTGTTATTATAATACCCCATTAAGTATTAAAATATTGGTTATTTTACTTATTTGTTAATTTTTTGTTTATTTCATTATATTATTTTATTATTTATTGTTTTCCGATCTCTAGACTTGCATTACGACATTGAAGGTGCAGTAGGTGATTGTCTTCAGAAACATTTTTTGTTGTGCTGGTTGAAGTCTCTTCACATTCCTATAGTAATGATTAAAGTAAATGATCTAAATGTATTTATATGTATTGTTATATTCTGGGTAAGGCGTAAGACTTAATGTTAATTCAATTGGGCAGACAATTCCCATAATTCTGATAAGTAGCCCAAACTGTCTGTCAACAAATGTAGATTTGTACAGCTGTGCACCCGTTCATGCAGATCCGCCGTGTACGTGTGCCGCTTTCACGCGCACAAGAGAGAGTGACAGTGGTAAAAACAAATGCAGAATCGAACCTTTTTAAAATCCTGAATCAATATTGGAGTTACTTTTGCATGCTGGAGGAAGGATGACACCATGTCTGAAGTAGTTTTTTTAGACAGGTAATGTTCTGTTTTAAAACTGTTTTAGTCACGCAAAGCTGATGTAGATTGTGTTGTTTTACAAATGGGCTATAATGCACAGAAGTGTTGTTCAGCCACTGAAATCTTCTGGTGGATTGATGTGACTATTTTCAGTTTCATAAAGTACCTTTTACAGCATCGATAATGTAGATTTTTATTTAGTTTAACATCAAAACATAAGTAAATAGCGCTATTGCACCTAGCCTGCTGAAGTTGGTTTTATATTCACATATATTTTTGTATATTCACATATTATATTCACATATCATTTTTGAACAAGGACAACCTGTGATGCGGTCACTATATTGTTTACCGCTACTTTGAATATTCAGTCTGAAATAGCATGCAAGTATGGCTTAGTAATAAGTATAATTCCTTCACCTCGCCAGCCAACCACTAAGCATATAGTTGTCGCTTTAGGACAAAACGCATGGGAGTGAGACCAGCGATCCTTGCATGCATGAGATGTAGCACATTGTATATAATATTGCTTGCTGCACAACTAAAAACATGCTAGATATAATACAGTTTTTTCGTTTGGAATTGTAGTATTATAAAGTTTTCTAACTGACGAATGACTTGATCTAGTGGGTTGTGTACTGTCATCTTTAATGTGCACGTTCGTGATATTATTAGGGGTGGCTTTGGATGACAGGGGAGGGACTGTGTTTTCGAAGCTATTATGCTAACGGTTAGCATTTTGGCCGATCACCTACTGCACCTTTAATAATTAAACCATTCATAAAAGATGGATCATTGTCTTCTCATCTTAGACATGGATATAAACATTACAAACATTTTCATTAGTATTACAGCAAATTATGAGCCTGTACATTTAATACCGTTTGTTGTTCACTTTTGGCAATTAATCAGTGTTTGACTGACCCAGAATCAGACTTAACAAACAGATGGTTACATTCTAGAAGTGTCTCACATTGTTGTGTTCTAAAGCATCAGTTACCCATTTCCAAAAAACAACATAACAGAGTTTTTTTGCCACTATTTTAATCCCTAATCACAATTGATTTCAGGTGTTCACCCGTGAGTGTATGAGCCATTACCTGCGTGTCTTTAACTTCTTGTGGAGGGCTAAAAGAATGGAGTACATCCTCACAGACATCTGGAAGGGTCAGATGTGTAACGCCAAATTGCTGAAGAGCATGCCGGGTGAATGCAGTTTTCACTTTGTTGGATGTTTTTAGGACTTGTATTTTCAAGAATATGGATAATTTTTTTGCATCTGAAACATGCTGCAAATGTTGTCTGAAAACAGCATAGATAATGCAGTCAACAAACATTGAGCAAATAATACATGCTTGCTTAAATCTGATCTATTCTTTTTTCATCTGAGTGGTGTTAAATTTAAAGGATTTGTTTTGGAGAGGAACTATAATACATGTGCCTAATATTTGTAAACGTTTTGTTTTATTTATGGCTACAGGTAGACAAGGTTTTAGATACTTTATTATAATATTATAGATCAAGAATATCAAGTTTGACTTGTAAACCAATGTTACTTCTGTATTTTATTTATTTATGTATATGCTGTATATACAGTGCTCAGCATTGTTCAAAATATTTTGTGCATATACATTTGATTAGTCTGTACCAAAGCCAAAACTTGAACTAATCTAACAAAAAACCTTAAGATCAACATATTGGGGAAAAATATGAAACAAAATTAAATAAACAGGAGAAATAGAGTCGAATTTAGAAAATATAGTTGAAATTTTGAAGTTTATAATTTATTTTTTTAAATAACTTAAATGTATTTTCATTGTGCATGTAAGTTTAAATGTATTATCTTTCTATTTTTAAAGGCATTGACAAAACTTTTATTTTAATGGATATAACTGTTTAAATACATTTAATAAAACTGGTTTGTTTAAATGCGCCAACAATAATTGACAATATTAACTGAAAAATAAAAATGGATACAAATATTCATTTTCAAAAAGGTGCGTATTCATTTATGCTGAGCTCTGTATATTTTATTATTTTTGATCTGATGTGACTTAGGCCCAATCCCAATTCTACCCCTTAGCCCTTTCCCTTACCCCTACCCCTTGTTTTGCTCATTCACTTGAAGGGGTAGGGGTGTCCAAATTCTATTTAGCTTGAAGGCGTAGGGCTAAGGGGAAGAGCTAGATAGTCCTTGAAACTGAGATTTTCCAGGACCACACTCGAAACCAAGGTGTACGAAAATTTCCCAGAATACACCATCTACAATGGCAACATAGATACACACACGAGTACCAAAATATATTGCAACTGGAATAACTACAGCAGTTGCCATCGTTGATCTCATATGAAGTAAGAGCTCGTGACAACATATGATGACGTGTACAGGTAATGCTGTCCCATTTCTTAGGCGTACATTTAAAGCCCTTCCTCTTCATACTTTTCACAAGGGCTAGGGGTACAAAAATAAAATTGGGATTGGGCCTTATTGTCACATGTGACTTACTTTCTGGAAAACACAGTAACTATCATGTGTATAATATTTGTAAGTATTTCATTTTATTTGTGTGTTGTGTGTGTTTACACAGAGCTCTCTGGTGTGCTGCACCAATGTCACGTTCTTGCTTCCGAAATGGTTCACTTCATCCATCAGATGCAGTATTACATCACATTTGAGGTGCGTAAATCTCTCTGCTTTCCTCATTTAAACAGTTGATCTGTATTATTAAGTGAAT
The DNA here is from genome assembly GCA_903798125.1 of Danio choprae. Classification (NCBI taxonomy): domain Eukaryota; kingdom Metazoa; phylum Chordata; class Actinopteri; order Cypriniformes; family Danionidae; genus Danio; species Danio choprae. The sequence continues at coordinate 887,001 of CAIGQW010054073.1, read as the reverse complement.
TGTGTGTGTGTGTGTGTGTGTGTGTGTGTGTGTGTGTGTGTGTGTGTGTGCGCGTGTGTGCGCGTGTGTGCGCGCGCCTTTACGCAGGTGTTGGAATGCTCTTGGGATGAGTTGTGGAATAAAGTCCAGCAGGCTCAGGATCTGGATCACATTATAGCAGCTCATGACGTTTTCCTGGACACCATTATTTCTCGCTGCCTGCTGGATGTAAACAACCGGGTATGATGCGCTCACACTGGGTGATACTGGGTTATATTCATCCTCATTTCTCTTACTCTATTGTCGTGTGTGTGTGTAGTCTCTGTTGAATCAGTTGCGCGCAGTGTTTGATCAGATCATCGAGTTCCAGAATGCTCAGGACACACTGTACCGCTCTGCTCTAGAAGAACTGCAGCTACGCATACAATTCGAGGACAAGAAGAGACAGAGAGAAGAGATGGTATGTGCAGTCACTGCTATGTTTAATGGAAGTTAAATCAATAATGATACAGTCATTGTGCTTTCCTTCTTAATTTACTTGGGGTTCCCACGCTTCCGAAAGTACTTGAATTTCAGACATATGAATTCAAGGCCTGGAAAGTACTTACAAACAAACATAGGTCCTTGAAAGTGCTAAAGTGTTATTTCAATAATTGTACTGTGCTGCTTAATTTAAAAATCTCCTATTTAAATCTTATACATGAACTACGACAAATAATGCATTTTATCAATACTTCAGATACTGCATTTGAATATTACCAGTATTGAATTCACCTAATTGTATTAAAGTTCTTTGAACATGACTTGGGCAGCACGGTGGCACAGTTGGTAGAACAATCGCCTCACAGCAAGAAGGTTGCTGGTTCGAGCCCCGGCTGGGTCAGTTGGCGTTTCTGTGTGGAGTTTGCATGTTCTCCCCGTGTTTGCGTGGGTTTCCTCCTGAAATCACCTAAAAATATCTTTCTTCTTTGTTGCTTTTGGCTGACCTGATCCTTCCTGCCATACTTATTTATATATCCATACACAGAATTATGATCCGCTCCTTTATTTGACCCAGTAAAGTGGCCATTAGCAAATGTATGAGCCAAACTGAGAGAGGCTGCTCCTTTTACAGCGCTGGTGTTTGTTTTCTGTTGCCATTGATTTATTATTTTTTGTCTTTCACATCAGCTAAAACGGCTCCAAAAGTAAACAAACCTGAAAATAGTGCCATGGTGTGTTTGTTTACAGTGTTGTTTGTGTATTTCAGGGCGAGTGGGGTGTAACAGCAGAGCAGGAGGCCGAGGAGAACAGACGCGTGCAGGAGTTTAAAGACACCATACCAAAAATGTGCTCTCAGCTCCGATTGCTCACACACTTCTATCAGGTACCCCGGACACTTTCACACACTCGCCCAATAAACCAATATCATTTCATGCGTCCGCGATAAAGTGCTGAGCCAGCAAAAGAGAACATGCTTAATGGTGTTTAGCGGACCATTTTATGCTGATCTGCACGTTACGTCTGCTACTGTCAGACACTTAATGTGGATCTTATTGCATTTCAGCAGAACGTGTTCTATATTTAGCCACGTATCATGCTGGAGAGTACTGGATAATAATGTAGTATGAGCATTGACGGGTGACACAGTGGCTCAGTGGTTAGCACTGTCGCCTCACAGCAAGAACGTCGCTGGTTCAACTCCAGGTTGGCATTTCTGTGTGGAGTTTGCATATTCGCCCCGTGTTGGCATGGGTTTCCACAGTTCCCCCACAGTCCCCCCACAGTCCAAAGACATGCGGTATAGGTGAATTGAATAAACTAAAATGGCCGTAGTGTATGTGTGAATGTGAGAGTGTATGGGTGTTTCCCAGTACTGGGTTACAGCTGGAAGGGGATCCACTGCGTAAAACATATGCTGGATAAGTTGGTGGTTCATTCCGCTGTGACCCCTGATAAATAAAGGGACTAAGCCCGAAGGAAAATGAATGAGCATTGATGTTATCGGAACATGATATTCTCATTATAGGCACAGTATGTTAGATTTATTTTTCCTTTCATTAAAATATGAAACTAAATACTAGAACAGTGTTATATATTTTGCTGACTTATGTACTTACATTATCACAAATGTTTAGAAGAATATTTCAATTCCGAGAAATGAGCAGTTCTATCTAATGTCATGTGTGGCCATGCTAATGATGTCATACACCCTCTATTTCCAATTTGGTTTTATGGAAAACAGGAAAACATCAAATTTGCTTTATTGTGTTGTGTGTTTTATTAAATCTAGTGAAAATGACATACTGTGCCTATAAACTTCATGAGGTATTTAGTAGTGTTGGGAAAAGATTGACCACATCCAAAATAAAGTTTGTTTCGCCATTTTATATATATATATATGTGTGTGTGTGTGTGTGTGTGTGTGTGTGTGTGTGTGTGTGTGTGTGTTATAAATGTTTATAATTAGAAACACTGACATGCATAGCGGCAAAAATGTACAAAACAATATTGTTACATAGATGTTTAAATGTATATATAATTTGTATCATATACACATTGATTATATCTAAATATAAGTAAGCATTTTCTCAAATATATGCATGTGTGCGTTTATATATAATACATAATATATATACAGTACGCATAAATTATCAAAAACAAACTTTTATTTTGGATGTGATTCGCTTTTGCCCAGCACTTGTATTTAGGTACATTTAGGGTGTTTGACCCAGAACACACATACATATTCTGAGGAGTAAAATGACCGCTTTAAGACCTTCAAAATACACTATTTACTTTTTCAGATTTTTTAAAAAGTATTTTTTAAAATGCATATAACCATTAAAAATAATTATTACACCGCTCTGTAAAATACACTATTATGATTGGTCATTCATGACATTCCAATGTTTGTTATTGCCTGATATTAATGGCTGAAACTAATAACACATACTCACCCGGGTACCACGATTAGTAACTATTAAATACACTCATATATTATGAACTATTATATATATTTATTAGTGCTGATTAATCGTGATTTAAACGCATAAAAGATAAAAGTTTGTATTTACTTAATATATAAATATATATATATATATATATAATATATATTAATGCACGCATACTGTATATAAAATGCAAAAATGCAAAAGAAGTATATTTACATTTATATAATTTATATTTATATTATATGTATAATTTGTATTTAATATAAATATGTATATGTTAATATAAACAAGCATTTTATACAATATAGCCATACATATATATTTTTATACACAAAAATATACACTGAACATGCACATATATTTAGTAAATATGACATTTTATTTTGGATATGAGTAATCCTTTGACAGCACTAGTATTTATTTTATTTATTTGTTAAGGTACATTCATAGACTAAAAAAATACCCTTGATATAGCATTTTCACTTTGAAACTGCTAGCAATTAGTATCATCATCATTAATATTTAAAGAAAATTACAAGTACACATTAAATTAAATGTAAAAATAGAAAAGTCAAAAGTCAAATTTTGTTTTGTTTTTGTTTTGTTTATTTGCGGAAAAAAAACTTTTGCAGCAAGCTTTTTTAACCCGTGTGTACTGTTCAAATTAACTACCCTTTTGTTATGTTGGTGTTTTTGCCTCATTGACTTCCATTATAATGACTTTTTTTTATTACAAAGCCATGACACCATATAATCATGCATTCTTGATTGTTGGTGGTTTTCTCTGTTTGGAAGAGGCTACATTTGTAATTTTAGCAGCAGCATTAACCCTTTAGATAGGCCTGTGCAAAAAATATGGAGTGTGGCTTTTATATGGAGTTCTGTGGAGTAAAACAGCAGATTATAGTGTGTGTGGATAAATACAAGTACTATATTCTGAGAGCAGAGCTGCTTATTTTGATTTTCTCAAACATATCAAGATAAGTGCAAGATAAGAGGTCTCTCTCTCTCACACACACACACACACACACACACACACACACACAACACACACACACACACACACACACACACACACACAGACACACACTATACACCATAAAGAAGGCAGAAACTAAGCTTTTTTTGCACTGCAACTAATGAACAACAGTAAAAATTACAAATTTTACTTCTTCCCAACAGGGTAAACCACCAACAATCAAGAATGCGTGATTAAGCGGTCATGGAAAAATGACCGCAATCAAATTTTTTGTTGTAATGGAAGTCAATTGGGCAAAAACAGCCACAAACATAATGAAAGGGCAGTCAATTTGCCCAGAGTGTATTGTTGAATCTATGAAAAATTTCAAAGCATTTTCCCAATATGTGTGTCAAAATAAGATTTGTCACCAATAATCATTCCATTTGCTGAACACAGAGAAAGTTGCCAAATTAAGACTCCAAATCACCCCAGAGTGGATGAAAACATCCCCAACAGCACACAAGGGTTAAATCAACTTCAACCAAAATAACCCTGAGCTGTGGTCTTTTTTTCCCTGTCTTTCAGGGCATAGTGCAGGAGTTTCTGCGGCTGCTAATGACCTGCTCTGATGAGAGTCTCCAGTTCCTCAGTTTCCGTCTGGACTTCAATGAACATTACAAGACCCGTGACCCCAGCCTGCGGCCCTCGCTTGGGGCCACCAGAGGCAGACGGAGCTCCAACATCTGACCCTACGAATGTCAACGTCACGTGCGCTCACTGTCTAAAAAGACTGTTTATTGATAGGGCTACTCAGAACTCTTCTGGCGCTCTGTAAGAAACCCATATAACAGGGAAATCCTTTCTAGAATATCCTATTGCATTGTCATCGACAAATGAGTTCAGTCACTTGACTATCTAGTGGTTTTTACCATGTGACTCAGTAGCACAAGGTCGCAAGTCTGCTTTATTTTCAGTTGATGTAGTTAATGTGTGAATACTAGG
>CAIGQW010054073.1:844929-872126 GCA_903798125.1 Danio choprae | reverse complement strand
CCTGTCATGGTCAATTGCCTTTTATTGGTGGCATGGTAAATGCTACGCTAGAAGTCATTAAAGTGTATTGCTTGTGTTGGTTTGTATAATGGTATTTGTAGAGGAAACCCTTAGAACTTCTGTGATGGTTTCTGTTGTTTTTTCAATAGGAACTTTGCTCCACACTCTCAGAAATAAAGGTACAAAATCTGTCACTGGGGTGGTAAATTTTCAAAAGGTAAATCTTTTGCTCCTAACAGGTCCTTAATACCTACAAATGTGTGCCTCATAGTACATTAAGGGTACAAAATTGAACCTTAAAAGGTACAAAAGTGAACCCTAAATGTACTGATGTCCACCTGTATGGTACAAAAGTGTACCTTTTGAAAAGCTACCAACCCAGTGACAGATTTTGTACTTTTATTTGTGAGTGTGCAGTATATCTCAGTAGTCTTTCTAAACACTGCTGTTTTTCACAAAATGTACTGTATATAATATCTCATAATCGAATGTGATAAAACCTAGTTTGTTGGTCTGTTTGATTATATTGCTTTATCACCAGAAGCGAATCACTTCACAGTCCATTTTTAATTAGTCTGCGACCACCTTACCCAGCTAATGTCTGACTTTTTCTTTTGGTTTTCATTGCCATGCTGGTATATGACCAAATTAACCAAGTTATGGCAAATAAATTAAATAAATAAATAAAAAAACGCATCAGGTGTGAAAGCATCTTTAGAAATACTGTAATATGGTATGAAATGGTTTCTTTTTTTAAAAATTAATATTAACTGTAATGATCCCTGTGGGTCTGTACTGGTAATTTGTTCACTTGTATCTAAACTTACATCAGTCAAACTGACTAAAATATTAAGTTAAAGTTTGTATAACTTATTTTTTTTGTTGTTGTCGATACCTTATTAACTCATTAAAATAAGGTAAAGTAATATAAAAACACTTGTTGTATGACTTTTTGTCTTTACACTGTAGGGAATATGTCCCAAAACACACCAGAAATCATTAGAAATGTACAGATTTTAATAGTTAAAAGTTAATTGTTAGTAATGTTTGGTGTTCATGATGGCTTCTATTTGTATTTTTCAGCATGGTCTCATAATGACTTGCAAGCTTTTAACCTATTTCACATAATCTCATGCTTTCATACTCGTCAAGCCAACATCTTTTTTTGATTTATGCAGTGCTATAAATATTTCCCATTGATATTTCATTCAAGGGAAGCTATGAAACGGTTAACATCACAGCTCAGGTTAGCCACTCATGCACAGGAATACTACGAATAGCAAATTAGTTTTCATTTTATACAGGGTTTCCTCTATTTAGCGCAGATTATGGGTTCTACATACTGTATGGAGTCTGCGGGTTGCCGTAGAAACAGGTTCTGTGGTCTTTCAGGCGGATGCTGTTTTCTTCTGTGGGGTTTCTTCCAGCGTGGTAATAGGATGAGAACTAGAGGGCTAAATTACATGCTGCGGAGGCCTTTGCCCAAACCTTGGCAGGCCATTTCTCTCTCTCTCTCTCTCTGCTCTTTTCTGTGTGCTCTGTGAAGAGAAGACAGTGCCAGGGGTGAAACAGGGAGAGAATCAGAGCAAAGAGAGAAACAGAGAGTGTCTGTCTCTCAACCTGTCATGTGTGGTAGTTTTTGAACAGTAAAAAATCTGTAATACTAAATCTTTTTGTATAATGCTAAATGATGTTATGGAGTTGTAAGGGACTAAACTAAGATTATTTACATGCATATTCATAGGAATTGTACAGTCACATAAGGAAGTATGCTTAGGTGTAGTCTGCATTATTTATGGTGTGTATCCCTGCAGTCTGCTGTGGTGTGTTTGAGGGAATGTACTGAAAAATGGCTTATTCAGCTCTTCATCTTTCTGCATCACACAAACATGTTCTGACTTTGACATTTGCTATTTTTATTTTTTATTATACTATATTCTTATTTTGACTCTACCTCTAAACTTTTCTATATTTTTCTAGACTATTTGTCAGTCCATGCTATATAAAAATACTACAGATTATCCCTACCTTTCATTTTAGGGTTGATTGGCTTTAACGGAGGACTTCCCCAATGCACCAATAATAATTTTGCAATATTATACTCTGTTATGGTTTCAACTAGGGCTGCATGATATTGGAAAAATCTGATATTGCAATATTGTGATATGAATACAGTTTCAAAAGATGATTTGAATAGTTCTATTTGACATTTTTCTGGTGAGTTTAACAGTATTCAGGTACAGAAATTGTAAAAAAAAAAAAAAAAAGAAAAGCTTTTCTTAATTTGCTTTGTCTCATTTCTAGTCAAAATATCTCAAATGCTTAGATCAAGTAAAAATATTGTTTTGTTTTCACCTTAAATCAAAAGTTTTTTCCTAAATTAAGCAAAATTATTTGCCAATGGGGAGTAAAATAATCTTGTTTTTGCTGTGAAATATAGATATTGGGACTGGAAACAAGACAAAAATCCTAAGTAAAGAAAAAAGTTATTATTTTTTAATTATTAAATGCAATTAATCTTTGTCACACCCTCAAACATCATAATTGTTTGTGCCCAAATGTTTTAAACTCTCTTGAAATGCTAAATAAAAATGCAAATGATAAACTTTCACTCTATTATGGTTACACTTAGCAGTGACTCTACAAATCGCACGTGTTCTGTATCTCCTGGTCAACTATAATCCAGACTAAACATTGCATATTCTGCGATGGGACTATTGCAGATGCACACATTGCGATATCGATGTTGAAACGATATATTGTTCAGCCCTAGTTTCATCTTAATTATATTGATCATTTATTTAAATGCTTTACATTTGTATGTATTCATTATCCAGCTGGGGAATTCCCCAATGTACAAATAGAAGATTTTGTCAAATTATATATGTTTTTTAAATTTCTAATTATTCATAGATACTAGAGACTGTTCTTAGTCCTTAAATGTTTTATCGTTTTCATTTTCAATTGTTTCTTTTGTATTATTAAATTTCCAATTGAGGACTTTCTAAATGCACTAGTCGCCACCATATTATACATGAACTGCTATTGTTTTAAAATTAATTTTCAAATTGATTAATTTGTGTCCTAAAATGGAAATACACTGTAAAAAGTGATTAGTTACTATACTTTAAAGGTGCAGTATGTAAGTTTGACACCCAGTGGTTGAACTAGGTATTGCACGCCTGGTTTAAAACACATGCAAGCACAGGTTGCCAGATTGACGTCATCAACAGGAGCGTGCCTGACTATCGAGCCTAAAGGCTGATTTAAGTCGTGTTCTAAATAAAAGCATCGGCACACGATAGAATGAATATTTTGCATATGAATGCCATTTTACCTGACATGTATTGCCATACTATTGAAAGCAGCAGCAGATAGTTCACATCAGATCTTGAAAATAAAATAAACCGTTTGAAAATGAATTTTAGAAGTGTGACTCAGTGCAAGCCAACACATATCAGTGATTCAGCATGTACTGTACATTTAATAATGTTAAAGAGGTTTAATATGTATTAGATTATAAACCTTACCGTTTCATTGGAGTGCAGTGAATGCACTATTCTGTGCTTCTGAATGGCTGTATTTAATTAATGTTCGTGTTCATCTGGTGCAAACAGCCAAATTGTTTATCACTGCAAATCTCATCACATAGTGTGTTGTGAGGACACAGGGTTACAATGTAACCCGCTCACCTAATGTTTATGTTCGTAATATTTATATTATTTGCTACTTAATAACCACCTCATGTGGAACTCTGAATCTGCGTTTCATTTCGGAGTCTGCTACTGTCCACCGGAGGTCGCATTTCGCGGATGCATACTTTGAGAGCCTTCATGACTGAGTGAATTAAATATGCTGTTTTCCAACAAGGCAACCCAGGGTGCTAAAAAATATAATCGGCTAAAGTGACATTGGGTGGGTTAAAGGAACCAAAACAAAAACAGCCATTTCGGCACATAACGCACATTTTTAAAGCAGAATATCTGATTTCAGCATTGTTTTTTAGGTAAACAAGAATGTTCACTTGGCATGCTTCTTAAATATCTGCAAACATATTATGGTATTCTTATGCTTTGAAAGAGTCAAAAGCTTACATACAGCACCTTTAAAAAAGTTGATTTTACTTTAAAAAATTAAGTAAACCCATTAACTTTTATAATTATGCACACAGTTTGCTTACTTAATAATTACAACAAATTGACCCCCCTTTTTTAAGTAATGTCAACTTATCGCTTTTTACAGTGTACTTGATGTGAATATGCTCGATGTAATACCTTTAAAAAAAGTTTAAATTAATTTTGCTCTTAATTATATTTAGAAAAAGTTAGTCAGTTTGGCCCCTAAGTGGCGCACAAGAATGCTGGAGATTAGTGTTTATGTGTGTGTGTGTGTGTGTAATTAGCAGAGCAGAAGGGGATTTGTGCTAAAACTCTCCCTCCTCCCTCTCCTCCTCTCTTTTGCTCTCCTCTGCAAGGATAAGTGTGTTTATTGCGACAGTGTGTGTGTGTGTGTGTGTGAATGCCGGGGTTGTTTCCTCACAAACAGGAGGTGCGAGATGCATCTGCATGCAGCGTCTCTCCACAGGTCCCATCTGACAGAGGAAACCCCCTGAGACCAGGACTCCCCTCTACAATTCTCCCGGATCACATCGTCCTGGTTTGGGGATTTCATTGGTCTTGATTGTTCAGACTGTTTAAGCATCGGGCTAGACCAAATGTGGATCAATCTGAAGGTTGAATCTCGGAGGTCAGGCTGAGACTGGTTTATGTGGCGAGCACTTTTAAAATGTCTCTGCCTGAGTTTCTACGGGAGGGCCAGGATGCCCCGCAGCGGATCCTGTCCCGGCTGACCCAGCTCCTCTACAACCTGTCGGCTACAGTCCTGCAGGGAGTCCCCTTCTCTCCTTTCACAACCTTCAGCCGCAAGAGCTCATGGAGAGACTGGAACGGTGAGAGAACCCAATGTCTGTCTGTGTGTGTGTGTTTGTGTGGTGCTGTTGATTTTGCTGAAGAAACAGGATGAAAATTGCTGACTGACTCTGTGAGACTGCGAGTCATTACTTTTTTTTTTTGATGACTTTGATTGGTCAGGATTCAGTCAAAAATGAAACTTCTGCCATTATTTCCTCATCCGTGTATCTTTCCAAAGCTCATATGACTTTCTTGCATCTGCACAGGGAAAGTTCTGCAATAAAAGAATATACCAGTTTTTTTTTTTCCATGTTTCAGTGAATAAAAACTGAATCTGTCAGGCTTCAAAATAAGAATTCAAATAATTTCACAGAAAAAATTATCTCAATTTTTTTTAAGGTAAGTGGTTGCAAATCATTTATATGGGCTGAGTTTAAACAAACAAATTAAATGTAGTAATGTTCGACTTAATGTGTTTGTTTAAATTTAGCCCATATAAATTGTTTGCAACCACTTCCCTTAAAAAAGTTTAGTAAATCCAATAAATCATTTTTTTTCAGTGTGTCCTTTAATCCAGTTCTCAAAACAAAAATAAGTAATTCATAAGGCAATATGGATTTTAATGTTACTTTAATAGTGCTTTTAGCCTTTTTAAACCAGAAAATTCCAGTCTTCATTTGTAATTGAACGGAAAAGGACAGCAAGCACATTCTTTAAAATATCTTTTTTTTTTAAAAAGTAGCCAAACATACATATACTGTATACATTCATTCATTCATTCATTCATTTTCCTGGCTTAGTCCCTTTATTCATCAGAGATCACCACAGCGGAATGAACTGCCAACTTATCCAGCATATGTTTTACGCAGCAGATGCCCTTCCAGCTGCAACCTAGTACTGGGAAACACCCATACATCCTCTCATTTACACACACACTCATACATTACGGCCAATTTTGTTTATTCAATTCACCTATATTGCTTATCTTTGGACTGTGGGGGAAACCAGAGCACCCGGAGGAAACACGAACACGGGGAGAACATGCAAACTCCACACAGAAATACCAACTGACCCAGACAGTGACCTTCTTGCTGTTAGGCGACAGTCCTAACCAGTCTCCATTTGTAATTGAATGGGAAAGGGACAGCAAGCACATTTTTTTTTTTTTAAACAATGTAGCCAAACATCCATATGTACATACATTCTTAAAAATAAAGGTTCCAAATGTTATAGTGATGCCACAGAATAACTTTTTTGGGAACTTTTAGTTTACAGTTTTTAAAAACAACTGTATTTCTTGTAAAGATCATTGAAAAAAATGATTCAAAGATGACTCCTTGGATTTGCTAAAATTGTTTAAGGGAAGTGGTTGTAAACAATTTACTTGGGCTGAATATAAACAAGCAAATTAAGTTGAACATTACTAAATTTTATTTGTTTAAATTAAACACAAATTATTTGCAACAATTTTGCAGACATCATTTTATTCAGTGATTTACTTTTTTCTACAATTAAGAAATATTTAATGGAAAGGTTCTTTTGATGTTAAAGGTTCTTCATTGAATCATTTATGCCACTAAAGCACCTTTATATTTGAAAGTTTGTATTCTATGGAGCCCTTTAAAACTATATAGAAGTACTGTGCAGATTCCCTGGATGTCAAATGATCTGCAAGGAACCGTCAAAATTTAACTGATGGTTTTAACCTTAAAGAAACTACCATCTTTTCACAAAACATTATTATATTTTTACAATGTTCTTTACACTGCACTCTTAAAAACAAGGGTTCAAAAAGTGTGTTTTGGGAGGGATGCCATAGAAAAAAAGATCAGTGAACAGTTCTTAAAATAACTTTTTTCTTACTGGATAAATAACATTTTAAAATAAAAATAAAAACCTTTTTCACCATAAAGATTAAATGCATTGAAGATGAAGTGCGTAAGAACTGGTCACTGGTTCTATGTGCCAATAAAAAAACTTTATTTTTAAGAGTATAGGTTTTTTATGGAACCATAGATGCCGACTATGTCCCTTTATTTGTAATAAGATCAGTTTAGTTGAATATTTGTGCTTCTGTGTGTGTGTGTGCATGTGTGTGCATGTGTGTGTGTGTGTGTGTGTGTGTGTGTGTGTGTGTGTGTGTGAAGCTGAAAGGTGTTTTCCTCATGGGGTTTCTCTCTCATCATTGAGATGCATGTGGATGTAGATGGCACAGTGCCCAGATCACAACAACACACATCCTCTCTCTCTCTCTCTCTCTCTCTCTCTGTCTATCTCTCTCTCTCTCTCTGTCTTTCTCTCTTGCTCTCTCGTTCAGACACATCGTACTAATACTTCTGTTTTCACACTAAACCAGTGTGTCTCAGCACAGACATGGACTAATATATTTAAGGAACACACATGACACGAGACAGATAGATGTTTGCAAATAGTGTTTCCTCATCTAAAGTTCTTATAAAGACAGTCACACACACACAATACCCATAACAAACTGAGCAAGTGTATTGCTTCGGGAACACACACTCTGGAAAACGAGCAGAACTTGTGACGGTGTCTGAACAGATGTCTGACATCCTGAAATGTGAGTAAATCTCTGGTCTTAAGCTCCTCTCTCTGTGCTTCTCGCTGGTAACAGGACGCCGCTTAAGTCAAAGCATGTTTGTGTGTGTGTGTGTGTGTTTGCTCTTTGATGTTTGACTTTCTGTGTGTTTAATGTGAAACGACTCCCAGCATCCTTGTGATCTTGTCATTCTCTTTTGTTCTGGATCAGACGAGTTATTTTGGGCTTGATTATCTGTCATGTTCTGGCTCCATTTCTTTTAGACTGACTTTGGATCAGAAGAAGTGTATAGTCTTTAAAGAAGTCTATTATTAGAATATGATATTATTATATTATTAGAATATCTTATTTTTCTGTGTATTCCTGTAGTGTTATTTTAAGGCAAGCATCATTGCTCATTATTTTAATGTCTTTTGGGTACTGTTACAGTTTCATATTTTGAGTTATTTTATATATTTATATATTATTTATATTTTGATTTGAAAGTTTTATTAGTTTTCCATATTTTTAAATGCGTCCATCTAGTTTTTTTATCTTTGTCAATTTTAGTTTTTGTTATTTTAATTCATCATTATATTAAATCTAGATGAATGAGGAAAAGTGTTGCAGAAATAATTTTCACTCAGAAGTTGATATTAATTTGCACAAGTAATTAGTTACAATAAGAAATATATAATATAATAAAGAATTATAAATATATATTATATAATACAAATATTTTATTGTAAAGACATAAGAAATTCTTTTATATTGTAGCTGAAATACAAAAAGACAATAATTAAAATGTATGTTACTTAAAATAAAGATAACTAAAAGTAAATTAAGGGACTTTAATTTTTAAGTTTAATATTTAATAATAATATTTAATTTCAGTAAATTTGATTACATGTTTTTTTAGTTTGAGTTATATATTTAGTAGTTTTCTATTTTTTTTAAATGCGTCCATCTTATTTGCTTTAATTTAGGGCATTCTAAATGCGTCCATCTCTTTTATCTTTGTCAATTTTAGTTTTGGTTATTTTAATTCATCAAATCTAAAGAAATGAGGAAAAGGGTTGCAGAAATAATTTTCACACAGAAGTGGTTGATATTAATTTTCAAACGTAGTTAGTTACAATAAGAAATATATAATATAATAACGTATTCTAAATATATAATATATAATACAAATATAGGGGCAGCACGGTGGTGCAGTGGGTAGCACGATCGCCTCACGGTAAGAAGGTCGCTGGTTCTAACCTCGGCTGGGCCAGTTGGCATTTCTGTGTGGAGTTTGCGTGTTCTCCCTGTGTTGGCGTGGGTTTCCTCCGGGTGCTCCGGTTTCCCCCACAAGTCCAAAGACATGCGGTATAGGTGAATTGGTTAAGCTAAATTGTCCGTAGTGTATAAGTGTGTATGGATGTTTCCCAGTGATGGGTTACAGCTGGAAGGTCATCCGCTGCATAAAACATATGCTGGATAAGTTGGCGGTTCATTCCGCTGTGGCGACCCCAGATTAATAAAGGGACTAAGCCAAAAATAAAATAAATGAATAATACAAATATTTTATTGTAACGACATAAGAAATGGTTTTATATTGTAACTGAAATACAATATGATGCGTAGTAATGTGTATATTCATATCCACAAGACAGGACGTGCACAAAGCAACCGGGATTAAAAGATCTGTTCAGCTCTCTGTGATCATCAATCATCATCAAATGTGATCAAGAATGAGTTTTACAACTTTAAAAGGTTTTTAAAACAGTACATGTTTGTAATGAATTACAGTGACTTTAACGTCTTTACTTTATCACCACAGCCGCGTGTCAGTACAATTATAAAAGAAGACGCTCCAATCCCGGTTCATGGATGTTAAATCAGATTTATTTTGTGCATTAACATAACAGATATCCATACAGCAGTGGGTATTAATGTGTATCCTGTCACATTTGCCTTGCAAAAACAGTGCAAAGTTAAACGCGCACGCTACGTTTGTTTGTGCATGAACTTTGCAACGACACTGTGTGTGACTCATCATTGCAGAAAGGCTTGAATTAACTTCACAACAAATACATTAAATAATCATTGGTAAAGTTCTTACTATAGTATTTCTCACAAACATTACGTGAGATCTGCTTTCTTCATGTCTGTCACTGTGCTGTTTATCTGATGCAGCAGGAGATTGAGACTCACTCTAACAGGCACGTGCGAACGGTAGGCAGGCAGAACTAGCATTAAAGGCACAGGCAACAAAAACAGCTACATTGTGTTTAGAGAAGAAGAATCCAATATTCTGAAAGGTATAATAAATAATCTGATGGGTGTTTTAAGCTGAAACTTTACAGACTCGTTCTGGAGACACAAAAGATAAAATAGGGTAAAATAGGTGCCGTTTAAGGGACTTTTAATATTTAATAATAATACTTAAGTATATTTGATTACAAACATGTTTTTTTATGGTTTGAGTTATCTATTTAGTTTTTTTTTTAAATGCGTCCATCTATTTTTTTTATCTTGATGTCAATATTAGTTTTTGTTATTTTAATTCATCGTTATATTAAGTGTTGCTGAAATAATTTTCCCTCAGAAGTAGTTGATATTCATTTTCACCAGTAATTACAAGTTACAATGAGTAATCTAATTAATTTTATATTCAAAATTTTATATTGTAGCTGAAATACAACAAAGACAATAATTAAAACGTGTTACTAAAAGTAAAGATAGATAAAAGTAAATTAAAGCACTTAATTGTTTCAGTTTATTTATAATAATAATAATATATTCAGTAAATCTTTATTACAAACATGTTTTTTATATAGTCTGAGTTATCAATAAAAACCATGTTCCTCACTTATTCATTTCAATATTTAATTGATGATTTAATATCTTTTGCTTTATAATTTTGCTATATTGTTTTTCTTTTCTTTTATGTATCATATCCACGTAGAGTTCCCCAGCCTGCTGTATGTAGTAAGGGTATCCAGTGGTGGTCTGGTAATGGTTAACTAGCGGTTAACTCCTCCAGCAGGTGTGATTGGTTTGCATGAGGTCAAAGTACTGTATAATACACAACGGTTGGAGTCGTGAAGCGGTGCTGGATCTGTTTATGCACGTGTTTCCGTTTGCGTTTTCGCGTTGAGAAGTGAAATCCTGATAGGCAGAAATGGAAACATTGTGCTGTTTCCTTCACAGAGATGGCAGGACACAAAGCAGGTTCACACAGATCTCAAGATCAGGTAAAATGTGTCTGGATGACTGACCTCTAAATGACATCTGAGTTGATCTGAGACAGTTTTTTACATGCTTAAATATTACTCCAAGTCTGTATGCAAAATTGAACTAGGTCTAATATATGAAATAAATAAATAATAATATATATAATATATAATAATAAAAATAACAAATGAACGACTGTATGAATATAACTATGACATTTTATTAATATAAATATATATATAAATTTTATATAAATCAAAAATTAATTCTAACATAATATCTAACATGTCTATTTTATTTCAGCTCCTTCAAATCAACAAGAATTTATTAGAATATTAATAGATTTTTTTTTTAAATAACCATACGAAAATGTACCAAATAGGCAAAAGTCATCATAAACTATCATGTGCCTCTTTTGTTTCCAGATTTTGTTTGTTTGTTTATTTATTTATTCGTTTATTCATATATTTTATTTATTTTAATGTTTTTAATTATTTATTTCTTTTGTCATTATTTATTTATTCCCTTATTTATTTTGTCTTTATTTGTTTATTCATTCATTCATTCATATCTTTTATTTATTTATTACTTTTTAAAAATATTTATTCCCTTATTTTTGTCATTATTTATTTATTTATTCCTTTATTTATTTTGTCATTATTTATTTACTCATTCATTCGTATATTTTATTTATTTATTATTTTTAAAATTAATTGTTTATTTATTCCTTTATTTATTTATTTATTTATTTATTTTGTCATTGTTTATTTATTTATTTTTATTTATTCCTTTATTTATTTTCTCATTTATTTATTTGTTTATTTATTCGTTCATTCTTTAATTTATTCATTCATATCTTTTATTTATTTATTATTTTTTTAAATTATTTATTTATTCCTTTATTTATTTTGTCATTTATTTATTTATTTCTTTATTTGTTTATTTTGTCATTTATTTATTTATTACTTTATTTATTTTGTCATTATTCATTTATTCATTCATTCATTTATTCATATCTTTTATTTATGTATTATTTTTAAGTAAGTATTTTAAAAATTATTTATTTATTCCTATATTTATTTATTTATTTTGTCATTATTTATTTAATTATTTCTTTATTTTCATTCATTTATTCATTTTCTTTTTTGCTTAGTCCCTTTTTTAATCTGGGGTCGACACAGCGGAATGAACCGCCAACTTGTCCAACATATGTTTTACGCAGCGGATGCCCTTCCAGCTGCAACCCATCACTGGGAAACATCCATACACACTCATTCACACACTGATACACTACGGACAATTTAGCTTACCCAATTCACCTATACCGCATGTCTTTGGACTTATGGGGGAAACCGGAGCACCCGGAGGAAACCCACGCAAACACGGGGAGAACATGCAAACTCCACACAGAAATGCCAGCTGACCCAGCCGAAGCTCGAACCAGCGACCTTCTTGCTGTGAGGCGATCGTGCTATCCACTGCGCCACCGCATTGCCCATTTTTTAATCATAATTCAAAATCAAATCATGAAAAACAATTACTTTAAAACACGATACAAAATACATTTAAAAGTATTCAGAGTTGGCAGTGTAGCATGTTTTAGTATAATATTAAGTATATTTTTAAAAGATGGTTACCACATAAGAAAGAATCCATGTCACAATCACGAGTCGATGAACAAAAATGAAATGGATAGTTCACGTAAAAAATAAAAATTCTCCCATCATTTACCAACCCTCCACTTGTTCCAAATATTTTGTTTCTGTTGGAACAAGCAGCCATTGACTACTATAGTACTTTGTGTTCCTACAATGGAAATCAGTGGCTCTTTTTTCCCCAGCGTTTTTAAGAATATCTTGTTTTGTGTTCAACAGAAGAAAGAAATTCTTAAAAGTATATAACCACTTGAGTGTAAGTAAAAAAAAGTATTAATTTTTAAGGTGAACTGTCTCTTTAAGAACTAATTATAAGACACTATTCTTTTGTGCATGCATCTGTTGATGATGCAAATGAATGGAACATTGCGTCTGAAGTCCCAGGTGAGATTGTAGACAGCAGTGAATTGTGTTTGTGTGTTGTGTGTGGGCACGGCCTGTATCAGATGTGGGCGTGGCTAAACAAACCGTCACACTCCTGCCTCCACACTCGCACCTGACAGAGAAACACACACACCGTGAGCTTCATAGAGTGAACATTGATAATATGAGGACAGGCTGGATATGACAGCATGAGGAAAATGACAGACTGAGGTGAAATGATTCTGATGGAGAACATGGGGACGCACCAGCAGCCCCCGGAGAACCTGGTAAAGATCCCTTTAGAGGAGATGGAAAGTTTCTACAGGTTCATTGTTTCCTCTAATGGGCTGATCTGTAAGTTGATTGTTTGTCGTGTGTTAAGGAGATGAGATGATGTTTTTGTGGTGCATTGTTGGGTTTTGTGTCGTGGTGGTGGTGTTGGCAGTGATGATTATGGGATGTTTTCAGGGTGATGATAATACATCTGTGATTTGAATATGCGTTGAATGTGTGAATGTACTGTACTGTAGGTGGTCAGATTTAACAAGCACAATGTTTTCAGTTCCCTGCAGGGATTTAGCAGCCCACATTTCACTTAAAGGAATAGTTACCTACAATTTGAATTCATAGTTTATTTCTTACTGAAAAACACAATACTGCTTAACAGTAGACATTTTGGAATAATTATTTATTTGATACTTCATTGTAGCCATCAGTCCTTTAATTTTATCATTATTTATATACTTTTATTTATTACTATTTTGGTTTACTATTTGTTTTATGTTTCATTTTTATTTTAAATCTTACTAATTTTGCATCTGTCATTGTAACTACCTGCTGGTTATTAAAACCAAGCTTCCCAGATACTGATGTCCATGCATTTTTATTTATTGTGAACATCGTGAAAACTAAAGGCAAACAAACCAACCAATCAGTTTCACACAACATAATCAAAAGGACTTTAAATAAACGAAAGAATATACAACAATTTTTCCTTTACCGTGTTGGCCTGATAACCAGCAGTAGAATAATCAGGAGCATTCAACATGTGTCTTTATTGATGTCTCACCATGCTGTCTATGCCAACTTGCAGGTTAAATTAATCAGGGAGGATCACATGACCTCCACCTCAAACCGGAAACACGGAAATTCATAAAATAACACTCACCGGCCACTTTATTAGGTACACTCTACTAGTACCGGGTTGGACCCCCTTTTGCCATCAGAACCGCTTTAATCATTTGTGGCATAGATTCAATGAGGTACTGGAAATATTCCTTAGAGATTTTGGTCCATATTGACATGATAGCATCACGCAGTTGTCTCCTGCACATCCATTATGCCGATCTCCTGTTCTACCACATCCCAAAGGTGCTTTATTGGATTGAGATCTGGTGACTGTGGAGGCCATTTGAGTACAGTGAACTCATTGTCATGTTCAAGAAACCAGTCTGAGATGATTTGCGCTTTATGGGATGGCGCGTTATCCAGCTGGATGTAGCCATCAGAAGATGGGTACACTGTGATCATAAAGGGATAGACATGGTCAGCAACAATACTTAGGTAGGCTGTGGCATTGACACGATGCTTAATTGGTACTAATGGGCCCAAAGTGTGCCAAGAAAATATCCCCCACTCCATTAACCACCACCACCAGCCTGAACCGTTGATACAAGGCAGGATGGATCCATGCTTTTATGTTGTTGACGCCAAATTCTGACCCTACCATCCGAATGTCGCAGCAGAAATTCAGACTCATCAGACCAGACTATGTTTTTCCAATCTTCTATTGTCCAATTTTGGTGAGCCTGTGGCAATTGTAGCCTCAGTTTCCTGTTCTTAGCTGACAGGAGTGGCACCCGGTGCTGCTGTAGCCCATCCACCTCAAAGTTTGACGTGTTGTGTGTTCAGAGATGCTCTTCTGCATACCTTGGTTGTAACGAGTGGTTATTTGAGTTACTGTTGCCTTTTTATCAGCTGGAAAATCCCAGTAGATCAGCAGTTTCTAAAATACTCAGACCAGCCCGTCTGGCACCAACAAATATGCCACGTTCAAAGTCACTTAAATTACCGTTTCTCCCAATTCTGATGCTCGGTTTGAACTGCAGCAGATCATCTTGACCATGTCTACATGCCTAAATGCATTGAGTTTCTGCCATGTGATTGGCTGATTAGAAATTTGCGTTTATGAGCAGTTGGACAGGTGTACCTAATAAAGTGGCCTGTGAGTGTATACTTATATAATAACTCATGTTTCAATTAAGTTAGTCCTTTATTTCAGTTGCTAAGGCAACATTTGACATTTCTTCAGTATTATTTTTGTTTATTTCTAGTAATTCATTTAATCTAATATTTATATTTTATTTCAGTTTCATTTAAATCAATTACATTATTTTTTATACCTTTTAATAGCAACCAAAACAAGCACTAAAACAAGCTCAATCAACAAGCTCTGAAATGTAAAACCTAAATAGCAACATAAACTAAACTAAAATAGATCATATACATTTTTAGTTTACAAAAAATCTGCGTCATTTTTGTGGAGATGTTGATGCACACCATTATTAAATTTTAGGTTACAGTTCATGACTTTTTTTGTGGGGAGTTTCACAGACAGCCAAGTTGTTCTTAAGAGGAAAAAGTTTGGGAACAATTCTTCATTGTTCAACATGAAAAAAAACAGCAAATGCAATTGGAATGACATGAGGGTGACCAATTTACCCAATTTCCATTTTTGGGCCAACTATCCCTTTACAGTTTAGTGTATTCATCAGCTAATCTGTCTTTATCTGTAGGTAAAGTTGGAGGTGAACTATTTGTCCTGAGACTGAGCATTAGTGTCCAGGATGTAGTAATGAGATGCACCTGTGTGTGTGTGTGTTTCTTCAGTCTGCTCTCTGTCTGTCAGTCTCTGAGCTTCTGCTTGAGGATTTTGCATAACCTTTGCAGTAGGAAAACACAGCCAACATCAAACAAGGAAAGACTGAGCTCTTAAAGCACAAGCGGTAAGAGGATCCAAGAGCATGTCTTTATTTGCTT
The DNA here is from genome assembly GCA_903798125.1 of Danio choprae. NCBI lineage: Eukaryota > Metazoa > Chordata > Actinopteri > Cypriniformes > Danionidae > Danio > Danio choprae. The sequence continues at coordinate 856,401 of CAIGQW010054073.1, read as the reverse complement.
ATGGGGTTGGCGAAGTTTGCTTATAGTGTTTATGAGGACACGGTTCAGAGGGCAGGGTTGATCTTAAACTACTCTAGGTTTTGGTCTGCATTGTTTATTTTGGATTGGCTTGACTGCTTTATGAAGCCTGACCCTCTGTCGGTAAATAGAGTCAGTCATTTTGGCTCTGAGCATCCAGCATGTGGGTGCAGAGTTGTGCTGTTTCAGCCATTTAGGCTTTGATGGGCTGAATGCAAATGGGTTTATTTGTACTGCTGATCACTGGAGATTGAAGCTATGGTGTCAACTCTCGTGGGAGAAGAGGCAGTGCACTAACAAACTGCCAATGAACACAACAGAGGGTTTGCACTTATGTGGAGTTGCTGCCTTAAATTTATTAATTGAATCAAATGAACTTTTCTAGTCAACTTACATTAATCAAACTGGCTAAAAATAGTAAGTTAAATGTTGTATAATTCAAAAAAATAGTTGAAACCTGATTACCTTATTAAAATACGTTAAAGCAACATATAAATATTTGTTTACTTGGCTTTTTGACATTTTTTTTACAGTGCATACTGGCGATACTCGGATGTACAGCTTGTATCGCACAGTTAATGTACTACTGAATACATCTAAACCAAAACATGTAAAAGCTGCTAAATCATATAGAGAAGGGCATAGTGAAGAACAAACATGAATGTGGTCATGATTCTTGCCCTGGAAATCCTGGTCCAGTTCGGTCAAGCATAGATATCTTTTGTTCCACAGACAATGTGTTTTTTTTCTTAAACTTTTCATTTGATTTGGGCAGTCTATAGTACTCCGACCAATACAGCCCAAAAACGTCGCTCCAAAAATAAATGCTTGTATTTACATAATATACTGTATGTATGTGTGTTGTGCATATTTAATTTATGTAAAAATACACACATGTATATAATTGAGAAAATGTTTGATTAGGTTTATAAATTAAATATTTATATCTAATACAAATTATATATAAATATATATGGGAGACACGGTGGCTCAGTGGTTAGCACTGTCGCCTCACAACAAGAAAGTTGCTGGTTCGAGTCCCAGCTGGGTCAGTTGGCATTTCTGTGTGGAGTTTGCATGTTCTCCCCGTGTTGGCATGGGTTTCCTCCGGGTGCGCCGGTTTTCCTCACAGTCCAAAGACATGCGCGATAGGTGATTTGGGTAAACTAAATTGGCCTAGTGTATGAGTGTAAATGAGAATGTATTGGTGTTTCCCAGTACTGGGTTGCAGCTGAAAGGGGATCTGCTGTGTAAAACATATGCTGGATAAGTTGGCGGTTCATTCCGCTGTGGCGACCCCTGATAAATAAAGGGAGTAAGCTGAAGGAAAATGAATATATATGTAAATATTTTAGTTTTATGTTTTATTTATATATATATATATACAGGTATACATAACACACATTATATAAATATAAACTTTATATAATAATGAATAATCGTTTGACAGCACTATCTAAAACATGACAATAACCATTTTCAGCAGCCATAGGGGGCTGTTCACACACAATGTGTTTTTCCTCTCCAATGCGCTACTTTGCTATTGTTTTTCAATGTAAACGCGCTCTTGACAGACGTGTGTGACCGTTATACTCACATTTTGTATTTTTTAAAGCACAGTGTTATTTAGATCTACTTTTCTATGAGACGCAGCTCATCAGTGTTAGTTCCATAGCAGTGGACTAATCAGAAGAGCTCGGAGGCGGGGCAACCATTGCTAGTTTCTAGTGCCCTCGTTCTTTATGTTGCGCTTTTTCTAACTATTCCGAACCGTTGCCTCTCGCGTTTTTAGAAGCAAAGATGTGTTCTGTGTGAATGAGCCCATAGTATTCAAGTTTAGTGGCATTGTTTACTTTCTGCTCTCCAATATGGTTGGTTGATGATTTATTATGAAAACACTGTATAGAGAGCTTCAGGTATACATAAGGCTATATTGATAAATAATAATTTAAAAATAATCAGGTGATCAGTTCTAATCTGCTGTACATTATGGTAAAATATGTATAATCAAGTGTGTGTGTGTGTGTAAAGCTGAATGCACACAGACTCATGGGGACCAAAATTGAGGTCTCCATGGGTAAACATTAGGGCTGCACGATATTGGAAAAAACTGACATTGCGATGTTTAGTTTTTTTATTGCCATATGAATATAATTTCACAATATCCAAAATTTGATATTGCAGATCCTGCAATGTGACTATTGCAGTTTTGCACATTGCAATATCGATGCTGAACTGATATATTGTGCAACCCTAACCAATGCGTATGTGGCCTTCTCTCTTTGAGTTTGCTGTCAGTGTGTGAGAAGCAGCTCATGAGCATAATTGTTTGCTCTGAGTAAATTTCTAGTTCATATATGTTGTATACTCAGCAATTCTTTTTTTGTCAAAACGGCCCATGTTGTAGTGTGTGTTTACTCAAGCAGAACTCTTATTCCGTGGGTTTTGCTATTGTCAGAGACTGGCATTGAAGCTGACTTGACTATGAGCTGTTTAGAGAATGAAGAGATCAGAGCATTAACTATCCAGAATAATGGTTTCAAAATGAACAAGTATTCTGAATGTTGGCTGGATTTAAAAATAAGCCTTTTCACATTTAAAGTACATTGCAGACTTAAGCAAAGATAAATTATTTGATTTACAGTAACCCAAGCAAGAAGGTTAGTAGTTTTATTTTTTTTCTAAGTTTTTGCTTTTCCAACATTTTATTAATTGTCATTTTGACAGTATGTTGTTCTTACACTTAATAAATGCTAAAATATAGATGTTAATGGCATTTATTTCTTCATTTTTTTTGTAATTTTGTTACTTTATTGGTTACCACACTATAAACCAGTAAAATTATCAAAATGTTTATGAGCAACAAATACCCTCGGGATGGCTTTTAATGATTTTGTCGTATAGTTCCAGGCCAATCCATGAATTAACCACGATCAGTCTGGAGGTTTTCAATACCAGAAGATCATAATAAAATAAAGCTGATAAAGTACAGAGCAAATCCCAGAGCAATCTGAAGTCTCTCCTGGACAATTCTGAAGAGTCTCTTTTTTTGTGCCCTCTTTATACAAATTTTCTTATCCCACCTTTGTGTTCTCATTTTAACTTTGATCTTCTTAGGATGTTTTACTAAGGTCTGAAAGGGTTTCATGTTATTCTTGGCCCCGTTTACTGCAACGCAAGCAACTGCTTTCACGCCAGAGTTGTCTCTACATTGATGCAACCTCTCAGTGTTTACATATATTGTCATGATGGTCCATTCATTTGATAATATATCACTTACTCTCCTGAAAACCTTTCACAGATATAGCTTCATATGGGTATTTAACATATACAATCAGTGCTTTATATATTCAGTTATATAATATATATGCAGGCTCACTCATCTTACACACACTTAGCCTGTCTTAGCCTGGCTCATGTTTACTGCACATACTTTGAGAAGACAAAATCTTCTTCAATCTCTCAGACTGTTGAACGACTTTATTGTCAATTTTAAAATAACCCATTCAATGACCTCTACTAAATTGCATATTTAGGACAAAGATTCCCTGATTTTATTTATTTATTTTTTTATCCATCCACCTCTTACTCAAATGTGTACTGTATCTTGTTTAATAAATCTGCAAAAATGTCACCAATTCTGTGCTTTTCTGTCAATATGGGGTGCTGTTTGTACATTGAGGAATAATTTTTTTTACTTATGCTGCAATATAACGAAGAATGAAACATTTAAGGGGGTCTGAATACTTTCTGTACCCACTGTATGCTATCTAAAATGGACTGATTTAAACACAATTTCCACTAGAATCTACAGCAACTTACTGGCAGCAATTCGCCTTTAACTTACTGTAAATCAGCAAGAATACTGTATTTACATTTATGGTGCCATTTATTTTACTCTATGTATTTACAGTATTGTATATCTTTACTGTAAAATATACAGCAATTTTCACAATGAAATGTTAAAATACAGTAACATACTGCATATCTGTCCTACAGTAAAACACAGTTCATATTACAGTTAAATACTGTGTCATTTACAAACATCAATTAACAGTGTATCAATAATAGTAATCATTTTAGCAAAACTAGAACTGTTTTTTAATTCTGCACAAATCTTGATGTTCTGTGTGCTCCTTTGCCCCATTATCTCTTCACATCATCATTTTCATTGGCTTTATGAGCGTCTCCCCCTTCAGCTTTGCTGTCAGTGTGTATTAGAGTCATCGGCCTCTGTTTCCTCATGCTTGCTACTTTTGCTGAGTTCATACGTTTTGTCAGTTAATGCAGTGAGTTTTCTTCTTTTTATAGACTGACATTCACAGATCTCAGTGAATTTAGATGCATGAATGTGATTCTGTTCTGTTGTTTTAGGGGAAATCATTAAAGGATGCTTCCCGTTGGTATCATTTGGTTGCATGATGTTTGTTTGCATGTGGTTGAGGAACCAACATTTTGACACAAATCAGCTGGAATAATAATTTCTGCCCTTCCTCTTCGGTTTGATTTAGCATTGTTCTTTTGTTTTTGCTTCTGTTATTGTGGCTTTTCTTATTATAAATGGTTTGATTTGGAACAGCAAAGTAAGCAAAGCATGTAATTTGTCCATCGCTGATGATTTTTGGGTGTTATTCTGTTTGTTTACACTTATGCATTGAAAATTTTAATTTACATTTTAAAACGGTGATTTTTGTTGGCATTTTTTTACTAGTTTAAAACAGTATATTATATAAGAAATATCATATGTAGTAATGGAAATAAATATGTGAACTAAATAAATAATATACAGTACTGTGCAAAGTTTTAGGCCAACATTATATCTGTTGTTTTACTGAAGGTATAATGGATATACTTGACCCTTTATAACAAAACCAGTCATATTGTAAGTGTACAATGTTTTTTTTCAAGTACATTGTTTTTAAATGTTGGAGAGATGCTATTTTGTCCTGGTTTGAGCTGCATTTCTACCAGTGTTGTTAGCAATATTGCCTGAATTGATGGAATTGTGAATGTTGAAAAGTACAGATTCCTTCTGTGCCATTCCTTCTGAAAAGGACCTCAGTGGTAATAGTTTTCAGCATGTTAATGATTCGCTAATTGCAGTAAAATCCTATTTGGAGAAAGAAAACAGCTGATGAAACACAGACAGGCAGCACGGTGGTGCAGAGGGTAGCACAATCGCCTCACAGCAAGAAGGTCGCTGGTTCGAGCCCTGGCTGGGTCAGTTGGCATTTCTGTGTGAAGTTTACATGTTCTCCCCATGTTTGTGTGGGTTTCCTCCGGGTGCTCCGGTTTCCCCCACAAGTCCAAAGACATGCGGTACAGGTGAATTGGGTAAGCTAAATTGTCTGTAGTGTATGAGTGTGAATGGGTGTGTATGGATGTTTCCCAGTGATGGGTTGCAGCTGGAAGGGCATCCTTATGCTGTAAAACATATGCTAGATAAGTTGGCGGTTCATTCCGCTGTTGCGACCCCAGATTAATAAAGGGACTAAGGCGAAAAGAAAATGAATGAATGAAACGCAGACAGTCATGAAATGGCCTCCACAGGGTCCAGAGCTGAATATTAAAGAGGCTTTATGAGATCACCTGGACAGAAAAGGAAAGATATGACACTCTACACCTAAGGAAGAACTCTGGAAAGTGCTAAAAGAAGCCTGATAGTACACAGCACATTATTTCAGAACATGTCAGGACAATTAAAACAAAATGGTTCAAGCTGTGCTTGGTGCCAAGGAAAGGCACATTAAATATATACTTTAGCTTGAAGAGGAAATGTTGTGCTGCTATTGTTGTTTTTTTGTACATATTTCCTATATTTTCTGTTTGTTTTTAATAAAAAGACTGATTGATTATACAGTATATTGTGCAAACCAACCCAGATAAAACACGATTGTTTTACTTACAAAGTTTAAATGTTCATCACTTTGTTTTGGAGATCTCCTAAACTATGCTTAAATGTGTTCAAGGTCTAAAAAACAAACAAACATATTGGCCTATATAACCCCCCAAAAACCCTATTGGATTTTCATGCATATTTAAAATGTGATTATTTCTGAATGCTCATTTGACCTTAACAAGAGTATTGCTGAGTGCACAGTACACTTGCTTACTGACTCATGAATTTGCAAGTCACTTCAGTCATTTATACAGATATATTCCACACAGATATATTTACAATATAAAATGTACAAAACATTAAAAATTATGCTCGACACGGTGGTTCACAGCAAGAAGGTTGCTGGCATCTCTGTGTGGAGTTTGCATGTTCTCCCCGTGTTGGCGTGGGTTTCCTCCGGGTGCTCCGGTTTCCCCCACAGTCCAAAGACATGCGCTATAGGTGAATTGAAGAAACTAAATTGGCCATAGTGTATGTGTGTGAATGAGTGTGTATGGGTGTTTCCCAGTACTGGGTTGCAGCTGCAAGGGTATCCGCTGTGTAAAACATATGCTGGATAAGTTTGCGGTTTATTCCGATGTGGCGAACCCTTATGAATAAAGAGATTAAGCCAAAGGAAAATGAATGAATGACTGAATGAAGCAATAAAATGTATGCTAATTTTGACCCATACAGTGTATTTTTGGCTATTATATACCTGTTTAGCATACAGTAAGAACTTTATGTGGTCACAAATATATTCACAGATGAATACACGCCTCCAAAGACATGAGAATAAGTCAATAACGACAATTTAGGAAGCCAGTTTCTTCACTGATTTCTCAAGTTAAGAAAAATGTGACCATATAAACACACGCAGTAATGAAGTCTTCCTGTTTGGTGGAACTGGGTGAATTTAAAGCGATTTTTCTGTCAGGAGTGAGTGTTGATAATTTAGACGCAGATTCCTAAACACACTGGGCTTCTGTTAAAGTTTGTGTGTTGATTAAATCTGGTTGATAAGGGGGTGTGGTGACATGACAGTCCCCCGAGTGCTGCTAACCGCTGGTCAACTGCGGTCCAGACGTCTGTCTATCGCCCCCCCAGACCAGTGAACGTGCCCGCCGTCAACACTAATGTGGGTTAATGATGGCAGATTGTGCCACTGGCATCAAACATTGCCCAAAAAACAAGGAAAATGGGTGAAAAATGCAGTCTGGAGAAAAACCTTTGGTAAACAACTCAGTACGTTATTCGAGGGAAATGCCTGATCATATGACAGTATTTCATTGCTTTTCTCCTGATCGTTGGGATTTTTCTGTAATTATAAAGAGGATGTTTAAGCTTCAGAGCCTGCAGAGGAAGTTCTTGCATCCTTATTTTGTTGTTGTTTGTTTTTGTCATAAAGCAGACGTGTTGTCATGCTAATATCCTGTGGTGGCTCCGTGTGTTCCTGAGACTTTTCATTGCAGGTGCCTTTTATCTTATTCAAGCTTATTTCCTGCTTTATTGTAGCAGCCACAAGATATAACTGGATTATGTGTCATTTTAGCTATTTTTGCATTGCATTCTGCATGAAATGGATGTTGTGATAGTCTGGGGCACCATTAAACATCGATCAGAGATATTGGCCCAAAATGATGTGCATAAATCATGGATACAGCAAAATTCCATCACACAGATATACTGTAGCTGTCCACTTTAGGAAAAAAACACTGCTACTTTTTATTGTAATTGTGAGTTTTTTTTTGTTTGCAATTTTATATTCTGAACTTTTGACTTTCTGAATGTCAAAATAATAAAAATAAAGGTTATTTTGACTGTTTATTTCACATTTTTCTTGTCTTGCAGCTTTGTCTTATTCAGATTTTATTCAGATTTGTGAGATTTAATTTTAGAATTCCTTGAAAGAAGTCAAAATTTATATATATATTAAATTATAAAAATTATTATTCACTTATAATCCTTTAGTATATAACAGTAAATGTGTGCCAGCAGGCCAGTGAATCCAGTGGTTGTCTGTGGCCTGCAGCTCCTTTATCTGATCTTTGTTATATTCTCTGTGGACTCAGCGTTTGATTGGTTACTGTGTGATCTTTAGATGGTTTGCTGTGACCAAACCCATGCAAATACCCACCACAGACTGCGTGAGTCTGATCATTTGACCAGCGTGTGTGTGTGTGTGTGTGTGTGTGTGTGTGTGTGTGTGTGCACGCCAGCACATCTTAAAGGCTGTTTACTTACTTCCAGGGCCGTTTATATCGAAGTTGATATTTAGCCACACCATGTTGGTGTTTCGTAACGTCTAGTTTTTATGAGGTGGGTTGTTACCCCAACGCTCAATCCCCAACCTGGAGGACCAAGACATACACACATACACTACTAACAATTTAGCTTACCCATTTCACCTACAGCGCATGCCTTTGGACTGTGGAGGAAACATTCTTAAAAATATCTTCTTTTGTGTTTAACAAAAGACAAAGTTAAACCATTTGAAACAAGTATAGGGTCAGTAAATGACAACAGATTTAGGTGAACTGTGCCTTTAATACAATCAAAGTTTGAGTTGTTGACTTTAGTCTATTTACTGTGGTACAATAAACTTTCATCAATGTTAGAATGAAATTGAATTAATCGTATACTAATTAGTTTTAGTCCATCCACAGTGGTCTAATGGATTAGGCACTGACTATTTAAGCCATGGGCTGTGAGTTTGAGTTCCACCTGGGACGAACCACAGTAGAGAGGCGCAGCGGAAGCATGCTAGGCCCATAACCCATAGGTTGATAGATCTAAACCATCCTCTGCTAAAATGTTGGGCCTCACGGTGGTGCAGTGGATGGCACAATCGCCTCACAGCAAGAAGGTCACTGGTTCGAGCCTCGGCTGGGTCAGTTGGCATTTCTGTGTGGAGTTTGCATGTTCTCCCCGTGTTGGCGTGGGTTTCCTCCGGGTGCTCCGGTTTCCCCCACAAGTCCAAAGACATGCGCTATAGGTGAATTGGGTAAGTTAAATTGTCCGTAGTGTATGAGTGTGAATGAGTGTGTATGGATGTTTCCCAGAGATGGGTTGCAGCTGGAAGGGCATCTGCTGCGTAAAACATATTCTGGATAAGTTGGCGGTTCATTCCGCTGTGGCGACCCCAGATTAATAAAGGGACTAAGCCGAAATGAAAATGAATGAATGAATAATTAGTTTTACAATAATTGTCTGAAAGTTAGGACTACATAAAAAAAACACTATTAGCAAAGATTATTCGCAACATTGTGTAGCCTTTGTTATTTAATTACATTTTAAAGAGCCCCTATTATGGGTTTTTAAAAATGACCTTCCATGCAGTGTGTAACACAGCACTAAGTGAATGGAAACATCCAGCAGAGGTTTAAATCTGAAAGTGCATTGTGTTTAAAACTATTGATGTTTTAACGAAATAGTCCACTCAGAGTTGAATAAATGAATCGTGTTGGCTCCGGATCTTTTGCCTGAATGCATCGACGTCGACATGGTACATCACCAAATATGTAGTACCGGTTCTAGTAAAATGTGAACGTGTCTCTGCCTTCAGACCCTAGCGAAGCGTGGGGGATCACGGGACTGATCATGACGCAAAGATGACGATCACTGACAGATGGAGATGCGGCTGTGAAGAATAAAGGGTTAATGTTCATTTTCAGAGCAATACCACAGTATATTTTTCTGATTTTTGATACAATAACCTACGCTGCAACGTGGGATTCGTCGGCCGTTTGCTATTGAAGGAGCAGCAGAGACTATTATGTATGGGACTTTGTCAGACTTTGACAGGGACTTTGTCAGTAACTGTTACAGTTCATATGGAACAGTTCCTTCTTCCTCTGGATCATAACATGCAAGTGTAATTAAAATTGTTGCCTCGTTTTGTGCAGCTTGCAAAATATGTGTTTAATTGTGTTATAAGTTGTAATCGCTCCACGCGGCTTGTAATGACTTATCTTTTATAGATCAGTGCTTGTACTGTATCTCTCGGGTTAAATCTGTATGGGGCTATTCACATATTGCGTCCAAAACCACGTTTAAAACGCGACGCGTGCTTCTTCCTTTACTAATTTAAATGGGTTTTTAAACTCGTGACCCTCTGCCTTTTTTATGGCAACCATCAGCTGTACATACACGTCCGGCGCGGTAAATTTTTAAAATAGTTCAACTTTTGCCACTGTGTGGATTAATACTGAATGTATGTCGTTGTTATTATTTAGGGCTAGGGTTAAGAATAGAGTATATGCTGGTGTTTAGCTACATTGTTTTATTGCATTCCTGCATTGGACTCTCACATACTCTCTGCTACTTCATAGCCGTGGCGGGCATTTCTCTCTGTAACACGCTGATCAGACCAATCAGCGCAAATTAGCCTCATGCTAAGGAGGGGTTTGGGAACAAATGAATCGCTAAACGAATCATATGGGAGTCGTTGGGTTAATTAGGTAAAAATAAATGCATATTATAAGACAATGAAAGTGCTTTTTGACCTTGCATGTATATCAGCCTGTTGTTGGAGACCCCCAAAACCAAAATATGACCTTTTATAATGCAAAATAGGGGCTCTTTAATTATTTTATTTTATTTTATGAAAACATCCAGTATTAAAGACAATTTCCCCTAAAAATACGAAGAATTTAGTACCATAAACGTTCATCAATGTTAGAATGAAATTGAATAATTGTATACTAATCAGTTGTACAATCATTTTCAGAAAGTTGAAACTACTCAAAGCTCAAACTAAATTCCCACTTTTTGGTAAAATTAATGACTCAGCATATGGTTTTCTCAGATCTGCTGATTGACTGTAATCACGGTTCTTTTCCTAAAGCTGATTGTTAAATGTTAAGGTTTTTATGTTGTTTGAAAAGCCTTAGATTCAGATTGAGTTGAGAAAGCTGTATCAGTATATCAGTGAAAAGAAAAGCATACAGCAATATGAGAATTACAGGAAAACATCCATTATGAAAGGCAATTTCCTCCAAAGATACGAAGAATCATGTGCTTTCCTAAAAGCGGCTCTCAGTAAAAATTCATCATTCCCTTGTGACTCATATGAGCACAAGATTTCTTTTGAAAGATGACGATCACACACACCTGAAATGACAAAATTAATATAAACACTATTAAACTGAAACCTTGCAGTCTTAATACAAAGTATATGATTGAAGCACATCTAAAAATGCAAAGTGTAGAAAGTATAGTGTTAACAGCAAAAATAATGGTTTATTATTATTATTATTATTATTATTATTATTATTATTATTATTATTATTATTATTATTATTATTATTATGATGACTGATGATGGTGGTATTGTTTTAACAATATGCTACGATGATCATCATCATACATTAAGAATAATTTATTTGTTGTTTTTTGGTTTTTATTATATAATTATTATTAATGTAATATTTTTTACAACTGAACTTATTACTACTATTACAAAGAATAATTATTATATTTATAATTTGAAAACTAATTAAATGGATGTATTACCCTGTTTTATTATTATTATTATTATTATTATTATTATTATTATTATTATTATTATTATTATT
>CAIGQW010054073.1:809882-820358 GCA_903798125.1 Danio choprae | reverse complement strand
ACACCACACACACACACACACACACACACACACACACATGCGCACATACAGAACACAGCGGCTGATGCTCTCCAAGCTGCTTACAGTAATCTCCTTCTCAGAGGAAACACACTCTCTCTTCTCTTCTCTTCTCTTCTCTTCTCTTCTCCTCTTCTCTTCTCCATATTTCCATGCATTCGATTGCTTGTCCATCCAGTCTCACGTCATTCATTCAGCTGCTCTTCTGAGACTCACATCAGGAGAAATATATCAGACATAATCCAGAAACACATGAAGACTGTGAAGTGCCATTCTATGAAGTCTATGAAATGATGTGGTGGTTTTTGGATATGTTAAGGCAAGACACTACAGTCAGTAATTAGTTATTATCTGATGTATCTGTTTTTATTTGTAATATTATTTTTTTGTCTGATTGATTGATTGATTGATTGTACTTTTTAAGATATTTGGCTTTTCTTAAAATGTGTTACCTTAGACTATAGTGGAAATGAAACATTCAATGTAGACTTAATAGTCTCTATGTTAATAGTCTCTAGTCTGATATGTTGACTTCAATTGCAATACATATTTTAATGGCCATTTTCTCAAAATTGAGTTTTTGTGCACAACCAGAAATGCATACCCCTCATTAGGTTTTCAAGACTTCAGCTTTATTTTATTTCTACACTGTTTACCCATTTATTCTCCCATTAATCCCATTAATGTTCTATTAATCTTAGCAAAACATAATGATTGTCATACTTCTTAAACCATACTTCTTAGACCACCCGTTCAAGCATCATTCAATGTAACAGTAGTTCATTCCAGAGCTGCACGATATTGGAAAAATCAGATGTTGCAATATTTAATTTTTCTGTGATATTTAATGCGATATGAATGAAATTATTAAATCAGATGACTTCAATAGCTCAGTTTGGAAATATCTCATAATTTTATATTGATTGGGATGATTTCGTAGGCCAGATAATCTGCCTAAATGTTGTTGTTTTTTTGGGCGATTTTGGTGAATCTAACCGTGTTCGAGCATAGGTTAAATAATCAAAAGTAAGCAAATGAAACTGCATAGTCTTCTTTGTATAAAAGTTAAATGCGATGAATTTTCATTGTTATAATTTCTTGTACACAAATTATTTGAATGCACTTGAAATCTTACAGTCATAGGCCATAAAAACAATGCAAACGAGCACTCTTTCACTCTATTAAGGTTAAACTTTACAATCATTCAACAATATGGTTCTTGGTCAGCTTTAATTTCACTCAAATGTCCTGAGGGATGAATAAACTGAAGCTGCCCGAACTTGACAGAACCTGCTATCTGACTATTGCGAATGATTACGTTGCAATATCGATGCTGAAACGATATATTGTGCAGCTCTAGTTCATTCATATATCAAAAATACGAAACGGGTATGTTTAGAACAGGAACATCAGTTTGATGACACATACAGTAGTAGTAAAAGACTCACCGTGCAGCTCAAAATACTAATTAACTTTCATTTTAAATCATTATACTCTACTGCTATTATACCTATAACACTACCTTTTACCCATTTATTACCACAGTGTTTTTAATTTTAAATCCAATGAAAATTATATTGTATTATAATGAAATATTAAAAGTAAAAGCTTGCAAATGATACCCTTTCTGCATATACTGTATAATATCACTTGTCTAAGTCTAATATGATGCAGTGTCTCATCTTTGGCGCACTTTTATACCAAACGTTAGCTCAAATCATTTTATTGCCATCTATATTGTGGGTTTTTAACAATATCTGTTGGTTATTTTTTACCCTACTTCACTGAGGTGTCGTGCCTTAAATTGCCTGCTTTAAAAAGTAAAGTAGTAAGCATTTTCCCCCCGTTTCTAACTGAATGTATTGGTTTGTTGTGCAGATGAGATTATGCAGCAGGAGAGCAGTCCTCTGTGTGCCGCAGACATCAGCCCAGACCTTAGGAAACAGTTTGCCTTCTTGTCTGGTGAGTCTTCTGTTGTCAATCCCAGAATGCTTAGCTGATAAAGACTGTTGTGTGACCTCACTATGAGTGATTCTGGAAGTTTTATCAAAAATGATCATCAATGCAGGAGTTTACAAATGATAACACTGATAACTCTTTAGTTATTATGAAAAACCTCTCAGGCCAAGCAAATAAAACAATCTTTGATCAAAGAGCTTTGCACATTAAGTGGACAGAATGTGAGTAACGTTTATATAACTTTGCATTTGTGAAAGTCATTTAATGTGCACGTATATGTGGTAGTAGTTTTTTTTTTCTTTGCGCACATTGTTATTCTTTAGGTGGTTAATCCAATAAAACAAAATGTTTGTTTTGGTAATCTTCAATCAATGTCTGACCATTTTCTTTTACCTTTGGAGTGGTAGTCCTTATCTGATGATGTCAGTTTGACAGCTTTAGCCGCAATATTTTTTAACCACGCCCCTCTTACTGTTAGTATACGAGATAACTATATGCAAAAAGAAAGCCACGCCCCCTACTCAAATTTATTGTAAAATATTACCTTATCGGCCACATACCAACCTCCTTGCAACTATCCAGAATAAACTAGCAACCACGCAGAACACCATAGCAAATCCTTAGCAAGCACATCTATCAACTACAATCACCTAGCATTGAAGTTAATTTCGTTTTTCCACCTTTGGTGTGCATGATCACATTGGTGGCCTCTGTTTAGTCACGAATAGGCCTGTCACCATAAGTCATTTTTGTTCTGCGATATATTGTCATAGAAATTATTGCAATAAGTGATATTATTGTCATTTTAAAACCAATTCATGCCTGTTTGTATAATGATTCTACAACAGGATTTACATTGACATAAACACATTCAAGGCACAAAAACCACTATAAATGTCCCTTTTGGCTTTAATGTTATTCGTGAATCATAACTTTTCTGTAAGTGGACTGCAGTTTTCAGGAAAAATGTGATTTACCTTTTCTTTGCCTGTTAGTAAAAAAAAAAAAGTTCCCTGAATTTGCTGACACCTCCAACGGAAAATAGATGAGATGACAGAAGCTGTGTAATCTGCCCAAATTTTTAAGACATTAGTTTTTATGCAAACATGATGGTCGATATATATTGAGTGGCCAATAATGATTGAGGTCCCGTCCATGTATTGCATGATGAGTCGATATATTGATTATTGTGGCAGGCCTAGTCACGAAGTGGTAAACATTAGCAAAAATCGCAAGCCAAAATTCTCCAGGTGTGCACAGACCTTAAGACTGTGTGTGTAAAAACTCAACGTTGGCACTGGCTCAATGTCACAGACAATTATAGTTTATATATTTCTGCAGCACTACAAGAAGTGAATAACTCACTTAGGCACTGATCTGATGAGCTATATTTAAAGTGTTAAGTCAGCATCGTAACGTATCCTCTTTCAAATGCGCTATATGGGTCAAGAGTGAAGATTATTTATACATATCTGCTTCATCTAAGAACATGAACAGATTTCACATACACACCACTAAATAACACACCAGAAACTCTCTCCAGTCTGCGTAAATAACCCAGATAGTGGCCGGCTCGGGTTGCCCGGAATAACGCCTGACTGGAGGAAGCCTCTTAATTATTCAGTCTTGCCATGACGAAGTGCTTGACAACAGCGCTCAGAGCTGATGTGCATTGCCAGGTTGTTTGATTGACAGTCAGGCTGTGTGTGTGTGAGGCCTATAGAAGAGTTTATGGTGAATAAGAGGATTAGATTGAGATTGAGATTTTCAATAAACCCGCCTCATTGGATCAAATCTACGAGAGAGTCTCTGAATATTTACAAACCTGGCTCTAAACTCATGCATTATGTATGCCATAAAACATTTACAACAATACTGGCAGGAGAGTGTACAACAACTATTCCAAATGACAGATACAACATACAGAAACAAAGAGGATGCATCTATTAAACTAAATGTTTTTTTTATATGAATGAATGATTATGTCACAGATGCAGAGGTTCAGGGTTTCTCTGATTGGCTGCAAAATGGTGCAGTTGTGGTTCAGGGATTAAAGCTCTTCATTTGTAATGTGTTGTTAATGATGGTACTGTATTTAAAGACTGTGCTCATCCATACTCTATTCTTCAGTTCTTCTCTTTTAATCTCAATTCTTCTTGTCTTCAATTTTATAATCATCTGTTATACTCTTTTTTTTTTAATTATGTGTTTGTTGTTTTTGATTATATATTCCTCTGTACTGCTTATCTCTAATATACCTCATAGTACACCATTCTTCTCTATTTTACCCATTTATTTACTTTTATACTCTGTTCTATGCTATTTCTCTATTATGCTTAATTCTACTGTGATATACTAAATTTTCCTAAATTATATTATATAGATGACTTCTACACTGTATTATGCTGTAATATATTCCATTCTACTATGTTCTACTTAATTATTATCCATTTTACTCACTTTTTTTACTCCATCTGTTTTTCTCTATTCTTTTATAATACTCATTCGATACCTTTGCATACTCCATACTCTTCTCTTTTAATCTCAATTCTTCTGGTCTTCAATTTTATAATCATCTGTTATACTCTTTATTTTTATTTATTTTTTTATGTGTTTGTTGTTTTTGATTATATATTCCTCTCTACTGTTTATCTCTAATATACCTCATCGTACACCATTCTACTCTATTTTACCCATTTATTTTTTACTTTTATACTCTGTTCTATGCTATTTCTCTATTATGCTTAATTCTACTGTAATATACAAAATTTTCCTGAGTTATATTCTATTACTGTCTTCTACATTCTATTATGCTGTAATATATTACATTTTACTCGTTCATTCATTCATTCAATTTCTGTTCGGCTTAGTCCCTTTATTAATCTGGGGTCGCCACAACGGAATGAACCGCCAACTTATCCAGCATATGTTTTATGCAGCGGATGCCCTTCCAGCTGCAACCCATCACTGGGAAACACGCATACACACTCATTCACACACATATACTACGGACAATTTAGCTTACCCAATTCACCTATAGCGCATGTCTTTGGACTTGTGGGGGAAACCAGAGCCCTCGGAAGAAACACAAATTCAACTCTGAAAACTGGATTGACACAGTTTCAACCTCTATGTTTAGCTGCTTTGACAAAATCTACATTGTAAAAGCGCTATAAAAATAAAGATTAATTGAATTGAAAATAATAATCCATTTTACTCACTTTTATTTTACTCCATCAGTTTTTCTCTATTCTTTTATACTCATTCGATACCATTGGATACTCCATACTCTATTCTTCCACTCTTCTCTTTTAAACTTAATTCTAATCTATACTCTTCACTTTTATACTCCATTTATACTATTCTCTTCTTTTATGCTCATTTGAATGTGTCCATTGTGCTCCTATTATACTCTATTTTTCTGTTTGTCCATGCAACATGTGCGCTGACTGTATTTATGTGTGTGTTTATGTTCCTATTGTAAACATTGGTCTGGTCTCATGCCTCAGTTCTCCACCTAGATTTAATGACAGACCTGCACTGCAGATGCTTTATCTGTTTGTTTCCTGTTTTCATTTCCTTTTCGCCCCTTTTCATCTTTTTTCTTTTTTGGTGCATTGACCATAGGAGGCAGCATAATCGCTTAAGTAGAGGAATTTTGCATGCAATCCAAAATGAAATGAAGTAATCCAACCTCAGCGGCTAATAGCTCTTCCCCTTCCACTTCTGCGAGCATTGAGTGCATCAAGAGTTCAACATTGCATTAAATAACATTTTATCAGTTGAATAAGTGCATCGTCCAGCTTTTTTTTTTTTTTTGCTTTTTTTCAGCGTGAACGCACTACTTACACTATTTATACTACTAAATGTCATAGAATAGTGCATAAGTATGTGATTTGGAACACGCCTTGTTGTGGATTGATCTTTCCTCTCACCTGCTCCAGATGGACTGGAGAACTTTATATTTGCTCTGCTGATGATTACAAATGAGACAGCAGTGTCCTTTTCACCTTGTGCGTGTGCGTGTGTGTGTGTGTGTGTGTGCGACAGTCACATAGGTGTTAATATTTGTAAGCTCCGCAGTGGATCCATCCTGCTCTATTAATCACAGAGTGGAGCAGCCAAATGCACTCACACACAGTCACATGACCTCTGTCCCTGCACACAATGCACCAAAGTGTCCTCCTTCCTCGTTCCCTTTCTCTTACATACACACATACACACAGTAATGTTGTGTATGATGCTTATCTATCCGTGTTTTAAACGGTATCATCTCTATTTGCAAGGCAAAGTTCAGTGACTGGAGGAAAGCAGATTTGTCCTCATGGTGTTGAATTGTGTCCTTGATTCCCTCACATCCATGCAGTTCTATAGCTGGGATTAGTCTTCTGTGAATGTACGTAGTAGTAGTCTCTGTATTTCTCTATGTGAGGTTTATATGGGAAGATGTGGAAGTGCCCCCTTGTGGGTAGAAGACTTTTAAAATGCAGAAGTGTTGCTGAATTATTATATTTCCAGATTTTTCTGGCAGTAAAAATAATTCAGGAGGATTAACACACAATGCAATGCCATGATGTGTAAAACGCTATCTTTTCCCTGTTAAAATTAGTTTTTGTCCTAACCATCTGGGACGGCCACACGTGAAATTTCTATTTTAGAAATGCTTTCTATTTCCAGAACAGCAGAACAACAGCATAAACTACTATGACAATGATCACCTCAGGTACTGATTATTGTGCTATTGTGGATAGCACGTTCGCCTCACAGCAAGAAGGTCGCTGGTTTAAGCCTCGGCTGGGTCAGTTGGCGTTTCTGTGTGGAGTTTGCATGTTCTCCTCGTGTTGTCGTGGGTTTCCTCCGGGTGCTCCGGTTTCCCCCACAAGTCCAAAGACATGCGATACAGGTGAATTGGGTAAGCTAAATTGTCCGTAGTGTATGAGTGTGAATGGGTGTGTATGGATGTTTCCCAGAGATAGGTTGCAGCTGGAAGGGCATCCGCTGCGTAAAACATATGCTGGATAAGTTGGCAGTTCATTCTGCTGTGGCAACCCCAGATTAATAAAGGGACTAAGCCAAAATGAAAATGAATGAATGAATATATGAAAAAAGGCCCACAGTGGCTTTTCTCCTACTGCATCAAATTCAGTTTTTCTTTTTGATGTTTCGCGCCAGTTTATCAGGAAGTGACAATTTCGTTTCCAATGACTCTTTGAATTGAAATGTTTTGTGTGATATTGCAGTTTTGTCCATACGTCTAATTCGCATCTTTGGATAGAAACAAAGCTAATGTTTCCTCATAATCTGCTAGATTTTCTTCATTGTGTACTAAGACTGATAAAAATAGTCCCCAGCTAGGTAAGTGCTGTGTGAAATCATTATGACTGGAGCAGCCACGGTACAGCAACAGAGTGCCTTGATAGACCCTTTTCACATTTCCGGGTTTCTCGGTAGCGGAAGTCGTCATAGTTGGGATAACTTTGAGAGCAGTGAATGAGAGAATACAACAAATAATATTTTTGCAATCTTATTTGCTCAGAAAATAAATGAAAAACTCCACGATGATGTTATAAAGACATTCAGAAGAAGGAAAAAAAAATGTGTGAGACTGATAACGGCAGTCAGAGGAAAAAATAACGTCAAATTTACTGTCCTGTCCCATAGACGCTGCGTCTAAAACGTCTCGCAAATATTAAAAACTTTCAAGGATTTAAGATGCTGATAACTGTTAAACGCTTCATAACATCCTTGTGAAAAGGGTCCATTATTACGCCAGAATGACATTATAGTTACTAGCCATATTGGCTTAGAAAAAAAAATAGCAGCTTTTCATTTTCTGTCAGTCTTAGTACACAATGTAACTACAGAAGAGACCAACTTTAAATAGAAAAAAGTATTGAAACTCTTATGATTTTTTTTTTTTGAGCGAGATGCTAATGGTCCAATCCGATTCAATGATTTATGCTAAGCTAAGCTAAAAATGCTTCGGCTAGACCCGGAGGTCGGCAGAATGTATTCAAAAATGGTAAAACTCAACTGTTTAACAAATCTAGGGGAGTTTTGTTAAAATAAGCCTATTTCTCCCTCATAAAAAGTGGAGTGTTCCTTTAAGACTCTACAAATGCGATTTAATGTATGAGCTTTGCAGATTTTCTACATGATGCATGCATAAATATTACACTCTGACAAAAAGGAAAACATTACAAAAACCACATGGACGCTTTAAACAGAATTGCTAACAGCTGCATTTTTCCAAATCTGCATTTCCAGGTGGCCGAGGACAGAATGGCAGCCCCATCATTATTTTCCCAGAGTACCCGGCGTTTGGTGAGCTGGAGGAGCAAGAGTTTCACAATGTGCTGACATACCTGACCAGCATTCCCAGGTGAGACGCACAGGAGGTGGAAGGATCGCTCCTTACTAACATTCAGAGGATAAAAGCAGGGTTTCCACATTCATTCAACAGAAGGAGGACGTTTAGTTTAAGTTGGTTTTGTTCAGACCTATGAAAGTCATCGTTTTTTAAGTGTTGCTTTTTGGAAATGTAGACGTGGATTCAGGGTCATATTTAGGCATGGGCAAAAGTTTAAAAAATAATAATAATTTTTTAATATAGTTAAATGATATGGTTACCTAAGATAAAAGAGAGATGGGGTGAGTCTTAATTATAATTTACATTAATTTATGATTTGTGATGTTCCCTGATCATTTTTAGAAATATTATTTGTATTAAATTCAAGTATTGAATCAAATTAAGATTTTAAGGCTTGTGCATCACAATTAAATCATAACAGCCATATAGTTCAATTTTGTTAGCTAAAAGCATAAAACCATACAATTTAAAATTTTATAAAACATTGAAATTAACATATTATTAAAGAAAGATTATTAAATTAATTGTAATTATTTTTCTTATTTTCAACTTGAAAATTTGTTTTAAATTATATACATTTAAAACTAATCGAACTAATTATTTAATTTAAAATTACATTTATTTTAATTTAATAATTATTTAAAGAAAATTTAAATATGACCTCAATGTATAATTTAAATTAAATTAAATTATTTAAGGGGATTATATATTTAAGGGGAAATTTCCTTTTAGCTAGACATTTTCAGCATTTATTTTAAATAATTTTTTTTAACGTTTTTTTTTTTTTTTTTCTGTTTATCTGTTAACACGACATGGCACTGAATTTCTCTGAATTTTGGTTTCAGATAAATAAAAAAATGTTAAATAAATATAAAGCAAAATAATAAAAATTTAAAATATGACCTCAATTTTTGTATTCAATTTAATTAAATTAAATGAGTTGCAAGTATTTTTTTCTTATTCTAGAATTAGTTTTTTATTGAATATATATATATATATATATATATATATATATATATATATATAAACAAAAATATAAAGGGACATGATAAAATTACTTAAACCTTAACTAAAATTAAAATAATAAATAACATGAAAATAATTTAATGAACAATATAAAAAATAAAGAATCGAACATTTCAAAACAAAAATCACATTCATTCATTCATTCATTTTCTTGCTGTGAGGCGATCGTGCTACCCACTGCGCCACCGTGACGCCTCAAAAATCACAATATTATGATTATTATTATTAATAATAATAACAATAATAATATTACTAGCTAATGCTATTATGTTCGAATCTATTATAAACAATGTCTGTTGCTGTAGAAATATAGTGTATATTTATTTTAGTTGTTGTACCGCACAGCAGAGGGCACTCTAATACTTTCATATTGCAACCCATCCTGCTGTTTGCTTCTCAGTGAACATGTGACGTGTGTGTGTGTTTGATTGCTGCCTCATTAATATTCATCATGCATATTAAATTAAAAGGTGTAATTATGTACATGGTTAACAAGGTGATCTTAATGCCCCTTGTTTTACATTTGCATTCTTAGTTTGTAAATCATCTGAATGCATGATACTCTCAGGGAAATACAATATTGTTGACTTTGCAGATGATAATTTGCATGTATTTCGTTCATTTTTTTTTTTTATATTAATCCCTGTGAATGTCCACTGGTGCATTGGACTGTTGGCTGATCCTGTGAAATCCTCTTTAATTGAACAACCCTTGTTAATATTCTAATGATAGAGGGATTCTGGCCCTTTGCTTTCCATCACTCTTCTTTTTTGCCCATTATTCCCAGGAGAAACATAGAGAGAGGGGGGTGATTGAGTAATTAGATGGATTTTTTTTTTCATGCTGAAAATGCCTGATGGGGTTTTAATTTACTTCTGATTTGGTAAATGAAAGGAGTTCAGCAGCAAATATGCAGCAGCTCAATGAATAAAGAGGTGAATGTCAAGAAAACCCTCAAGAATGCGCCCCAGTTATATTTCAACACAAAGGATATGTAAGAATAGGGGTTTAATAATAAAAAAAAATTACATATATCATTTTTACTCATTGAATTAATGCAGAAAAATATTATGGTTAAACATATATATATATATATATATATA
>CAIGQW010054073.1:785652-805372 GCA_903798125.1 Danio choprae | reverse complement strand
ACAGAAAAATATATAAATACAAATATGCAAAAGGTACAGCAAAAAAAACTATTTAATAAAACAAATTATTAAAAAAAGGAAGAAAGAAAAAAACATAAACATGTATATTTCATCTGTGCTCTCCATTCATAACTACGCCAGGGGCAGGGAAAATAGGTCAGCTATAGTTTTTTTTTTTAATTGTTATTATTTATTTTTTATAATTTTTTTATATTTTTAAAATGTGAGAGGAAGGGTTGCCAAATAGTGTCAAATTTTTCAGTACTACAGCAAACTGTGTACCTAATCTTTTCTACAGAGCTGTCTCTTTAAGAGATTTCCGAACTGCAATAATATTTTTATCCTCAGTATTTTTGTCTTGTTTTCCAATATACATATCTAAACCTTCTTTAATTGAGA
Source organism: Danio choprae (assembly GCA_903798125.1). Taxonomy (NCBI): domain Eukaryota; kingdom Metazoa; phylum Chordata; class Actinopteri; order Cypriniformes; family Danionidae; genus Danio; species Danio choprae. The sequence goes on along the minus strand of CAIGQW010054073.1, from coordinate 804,973 downwards.
TACATAATCAATTTGATTTTAAAAATGAAACTTTTAAAATGTGAATTCATGGGAGCTCATTCCCAACATGAAAAGAACAAACTTGACTGCATCTGATTTGCATTTTCACAGTTTTACGTTTATATTCCCACACTTCAGATTGCTCTTCTCTGAACTGTTAATTTAAAATAGACTTTGATTCCGAGGAAAAAAAGTTCAAGATATAGTTTTATAATATCAAGAAATAATGTAGAAGTTTATATCTTACAATTCAATTTTTTTTCTTTAAAATGTGAGTTTCTTGTGTCTTGTAATTCTGAGAAAAACAAGTATTGACACAAAACCGCTTGATATTAACTGTGAATTGTGAAGAACACAAACGATTGACTTATGGGATCAATTTGCAATTACTTTTTATTTTAATTGTTTAATGTCATTTCATATTTCCAGTATACTGTAGTTCTGAAGTTTTCCAGTATAAAAATCTACATTTTCTTAAAACAAGCATGAAATTGTAAATCAAAATGACATTAGATTTGATGTCTTATTTGGTGAAATTATTTCAAAAACAACATGATCTTAAAGTAAAATACTTGTTTTAAAAATCTGTTAAATGATTAAGAATTAAAACAAAAAGAAAACATTTAATTTGTTATTCCATTTGTTTCTTGTTTTGAACTAGAAGTCACTAAATTTGAGACGTTTTCAAGTAATTGTAACAGTATAATGGAGGAACCCTTTTATTTTCATCTCCATAAAATCTGTGTGTGTGTGTGTTGTTGTTGTTTCCATGCTTGCTGTATGAAGAATAGGATCTGACAGTCAGGTGCCTTGGGCTCAGTGTGTGGATTAGTCCGAATTTCACTGTTCTTCCGTTTTGCAGGGCATCTAAACAAGGCCCTCGAATCTTTTCATAGAAACTCTAAATATTTAATCCAGCACAGAGGCGTCTAGCGCACCACAGCACCTCGTGTTGCAGACATCCATACAGTAAACACAGCAAGCGCTGTTTCATAAGCAGCAAAAACAGCTGTAATCGCTTTGCGTTCTTGTCATCAGCTGCTTTTGTGTGATCATCAGTGAGAACGTTTATACATGCCAATAACTCAAAAACATCAGCTCATTGAAGAACCCGTTTTCCGGTTAACAATGCTAGTACATCACATCTATGAGACATTATTAATAAATCAGTTTGTTTCATGGTAGTGATGTCAAAACATACGAATTTGCATATCTACAGTAGCTATTTAATTGATATCAGTTATCATATTAAATAAATCTTTAAAAAGTGAATAAGACAATTGGACCAGGTCAGTGGGAAACTTCATATAGCTTATCATCAGCATTAAAAATAAATAAATGCATCCATAGTATTTTTGGCAACACTTTACAATGATTTTTGCCGCTTGTTCAAACTGAAATGAGCTGAAACAACACAATTTTTACATTTTATTTGGGACAACTTAATTGTTTTATGTTCAGTCCAGTTAAAGTTGTTAAAACCATTAAGTTAACTTAATCAACAACATGAATGAATTGTGTGGAACAGTAGTTCATGTATTTACTAACATGAGCAAACAATGTACATTTTGTTGCAGTATTTATTCATATTTGTTAATGTTAATTCATGATAACTCGCAGCTCAATAACTAATATTACCAAGCATGAATTTGGATTTTTAATAATGCATTAGTAAATGTAAACTATGTTTAATAAATGCTGTACAAAAATTGTTTATTATTAGTTCATATTAGCAAATATGTTAACTAGCCATAACTAATGAAACCTTATTGTAGTGTGACCATATTTTTGCTTCCTACTACACTACCTGACAAAAGTCCTGTCGTTGATCCCAGTTGTAAGAGCAACAAATAATAACTTGACTTCTAGTTGATCATTTGTAAAAGTGTCAGAAGGCAGATTTTTTTTTTCCAATGAATCATCTGTTGAACTGCATCCCAATCATCACAAATACTGCAGAAGACCTATTGGAACCAGCATGGACCCAAGATTCTCACAGAAATCAGTCAAGTTTGGTGAAGGAAAAATCATGGTTTGGGGTTACATTCAGTATGGGGGCGTACGAGAGATCTGCAGTGGATGGCAACATCAACATTTCTTTCATCAGGATTCTTCAGCTGGATAGCACTCCTTTATATACTTCAGCCTCCACATCAAAGTTCCTGAAAGCAAAGGTCAAGGTGCTTCAGGATTGTCCAGCCCAGTCACCAGACATGACTCTGGGATAAGATGGAGGAGGAGGCATTGAAAATGAATCCAAAGAATCTTGATGAACTCTGAGAGTCCTGCAAGAACGCTTTCTTTGCCATTCCAGATGACTTTATTAATAAGTTATATGAGTTATTGCAGAGATGTATTGATGCAGCCGTCCAAGCTCATGGGAGTCATACACAATATTAATTCTTTATCCACTGTACCATGACTTTATATTCTATACTGTACATTGTTTATGTTAAGTGACAAGTCTTTTGTCCAAGCAAAATCAGACCTTACTGTCCTAATTAAATAATAAAAAATCAAGGCGTGGTCATATTTTGTTTTGGTAAAATAAGCGTAATCTAGAGGCCTTTGCCTTTCATATAAGCCACTTCTGATACCAAATGATCAACTAGAAATCAAGTTATTATTTGTTCCCAAATCTTGGATAGGCGACAAGACTTTTGTCAGGTAGTGTATATGGATGTCTGCTAATAGCTGATTCTTTTCAACATTCTTCAAAATATCTTGTTTTGGGTCGCACAGAAAAAAAAACCTCATAAAAGTTTAGAACCTCTCGAGTGTGAGCAAACGATGAGGAAAGTTGTATTTTTGGGTGAACTGTCTCTTTAAGAGCACGCATGTAAACACTCACACTGCATGCAAACATGTTAATGCTCACCAACATTAGCATTTATTTGATTCCACATCGATCCAATAGTGTGCTCTTCATTTGCTCTATTTTTTTTTTGTATGCTAACTGAGACTTATCACTCACTGGGCTATGTGTTGTTGCTCTTCTGGTGATTTGACTGGCCTCATTTGTAAGTTGCTTTATATCAAATTGTCTGCTGAATAAATCAATGTCAGTGTAAAAATGCGGATGTAAACTGTCAACAAGTCTGGTGTGTTGAGTGTTTGTGTATGCTGGTCAGTAGAGGAGAGGTTACTGGGCTAATCAGATTAACACTGGTTAATTAGGTCAGCGCTCACTAACGCTGCTGGAGTCAAGTGAGGGCTTGAGATTACAAGCTAAAGTTGCTTTACTAAATGTGGGAATTATAATAACTGCTTATTTTTTTTGTTTATTTGATTTTGTTTTTACATTTTCTGCATCTGTGTAAAGTCACATGATCTGTTGTTGTATTTTTAAAGTGGTATCATTGACATAAATAAGTTACTGGTGTTGTAGCACCAGTATACTGTAGCAATCGGAAACAATTGATAGCCAAATGTGTGCTAGTATTTTGTGAGGATTGCAGGTTTTATTGTGCTTGTGGTTGAATCTTGAGGACTAAGGCATGAATGTAAGATGGAAATAAGTGGCTCTTCAATCCCAACATAAATTTATTATGTTAATTTAACAAATTGAAGTGGATTGAACATAAAACAAATAAGTTGTGCCAAAAGAATTTGCAGGGATTGTGTTTTTTCAGTGCATTTTAAGTAAGTAGTTTGGACAAACAGTAAAATCTGTTCAAAGATTTGGGCTATAGGTCAATTGGATGAACTAAACTGGCCATAGTGTATGAGTCTGTATGGGTGTTTCCCAGTACTGGGTTGTGGCTGGAAGGGCATCCGTTGCATAAAACATATGCCACAATAGTTGGCGATTCATTCCACTGTGGAAACCTCTGAAATAGAGACTAATCCGAAGGAAAATGAATGATTTATTTATTTACTGCTAAGTCTGGTGTTGTTTTACTAGAATACCCATAGGACTGACAGTTATATTGTTTAATACATCTCAAAATTTACCAAATTCTGTTCAAAAAATTAATATGCTATAAGTTTTTTATACATTCAGAAATGTATTTATAATATATATTAAATATATTTGAAATTATTTTATTCTACTTTACTAAAGGAATTGATGAATATTTGTTTTATCTGTTTGTCAGTCAGCAGTCTGAAAACTTTAAAATGTAATATGATTTAGTATGATCACTATTTCTCCTTTACTAAATAATTTTTATAAATACAAATGTGCTGTTATTTTTTTACATACATATTACACTGAATAAAGATGCAACATTATTTTACAGACATTTCTTTATTCACATTAGTTGTTTGAAACAATAAAGCACTTTAAAAACAATTTACTTGAATTTAATATGCTTATAAATACATTTTAATTCAACATGTTTGTAAGCGAGACCTACTTTAACTGACTCTGCTTCTAAGTTTGTTTCTATTCGTTTCTTTAGTCCATGTAATGACTGATTTTTATCTGATAGCGAGAAATATGAGAGCTGGTTTAATCTAAAGCTGCTTTAGGAGAGTAAATGAATTATTCACTCTTTTCGAGTCAGTCCGTACAGTAGTGCCCATTTAATAATGCAATTAGTGCAAGTAAAGACCAACAATCACTTAATAATTAATCGTGTCATTAAACTGTCTGTAGACGCTCGTTGTAACTTGATGACTGAATGTTAAAGTTCTCAAATCAGACAATTAATGAAAGTCGAACCTGATGATGAAGAGGTTTATTCTGGATTCCCCACAAACCTACTTTTGTTAAGAAAGATGTAGGATTATATTGAAGCATAGAGAGCCATTTTGGTTCATATTCATTATGCATTTTTGCTGCAGTGGTTTACGAGTAATGAAATAACAGGATTATCATTCTTTCTTTGCCTCATGTCCCTCTCGATTTCTCTTCATTTCATTTTCAACCTTCTTGTCAGTTGCTCTCCAGATTGGTTGAAGGCAACTGTTATAGTATTCTGGGTAAAACATTGGCATGTCGCATGGAATATTTTATTATATTCAATTCAATTGAAGTTTATTTATATAGCTTTTACAATGTAGATTGTGTCAAAGCAGCTTAACATAGTTCAAACACTGAAAAACAGGCTCAATGGAAATACGTGCTTTAGCCCATTGTTAAGCATACGTTTTTACTGGTGTTTATAGGTAAAACGAACACTAGGGGGCAGTATGACGCCAACGTCTTTTGTTCCTTTTCACACTAATGATATTTACAGGGATATATTATTGATAAATAAAGAATTATTTTTGTGCAGTTCTTTGCACAGGACTAAATACACAAAACTAGACAGGACTAAATGCACAAAACAACTTAACAGTGTCTATAATTTGTCATTGAATACATTTACACACTTTTTAACACTTTTCTGGTGTGGTTAGTTTGCAGATTATACGCTGTTGTACTTGGTGTAGAGTCCTCGGGTTCGAGTCTAGTGAAGGATGATTTCACTAAAGAGATCAAATCAATGTAAAATTCGAGTCACCGTGTACTTTTTGCTTGCGTCTGCTTTTGACAACACTATTTGTTGGATTTAGGGAAGAGTTTAGTTCAGTGGTTTCTCTTGGTGATCTGTAGGACATCTGTAGGACGTATATCTGAAACGTACAGCAAAACTTACCCTATGTATTTTAGATTCACATTATTATTATTATCATTCACAAAATTGTAGACTGCTCCCTCTAGTGGATGTGTCTTCTGAAATGTGCAACCAAATGTACCCGTAGCAATGTATTTTACATTTTGGAAAAATTTGGGCAGAGGGACGTATTTCCAATGAGCCTGGCTTGCTTTGTACCATGCAATGACTGAAAGTTTCAATGCAGTATTTGAACTTTAATTTTTTACTACTAATATGCTATTTTTAAGTGTACAAAGGTGAAATATTTGGGTGTGATAGCAAAATTTGCCATTTTACTGTAGGCCTTTGTTTAACAATGTTTTGTTGTTGTATACTTTATTGTCGCCTAGGGGGTAATTTTTAGTGAACTTAAAAGGTAGCATTTCAGCATATCCATTGACAATAAAGAATTGAAAAAACAGGTAACAAAACGAAACACAAACACATATAAAAGACATCACAGGTCAGTATGTTTTTGACAGAAATGAATTATTTTTTCAGCTAAAAAACACAGAATTAAACAAAGGTTATTTAAAAAAATCTTGAAAAAAAAACATTCCCCAAGTATTGCACAGTACAGCAGTTTTTGACATTGTTTTTAATATTAAGAAATAGTTTGTGAGTACCAAATGAGCATATTAGAAATATCATGTAACACTGAATAATGACAAAATTTCAGAAATAAACTTTAAAAACAAGAAAATAATAATTTTTTTGTGACTAAGGGTTTCCTTAGTCCTTTAACAGGCAGGGGACCATATATGGTAACACTGATTACAATATAAAAGTCATAAAAGTTCAGAATTTTTGTAATAACCCTAAGTAACACTCCAGGGCTTTTCCAATGAGTATTTCAATGAGTGCCCTATAAAGGGTTAAAAGGAGCTAGTAGTTTCTCCCTCCCCTTTTTCGTTTTTTCTCATTCAGTCTCTCTCTGTCTTTCTCTCCTCACACACGCTGGCACACACACATAATCTACTGCTTTCTTTCTCCAACCTCCGTCACAGCACATATGGCTGATTGGTAATGCTTATCAGCAGTGCAGCTGGTGTGGAACTGCCAGAGGAGATTTTCCTACACGTGCCTGAAATCAATACAAAATACAAATTCCTAATAACGTCACTTATAATAACTACTTCTAAATAAAAGTCATTGTGTGTTGTGGTCATCATAGTTAAAAAAATGGCTTGTTTCTTAAATAATATTTAAGACATGCAGATTGTTTCTGGTGCTGCATGTCCGATTGGTTAATGATGTGCTTCGTTTATATCATAATTGCATGTGCGTTCATCTAACTTCTTCTAACATGCAACTGTGCACACTCTCATTATTGTTTCTGCTGTTAGAAATGATACTATTAATTGATTTGCATTTAGATTTGCACATTCAACAACACGCATCATTAAACAAAGAGGAGGTCTGACGGAACTAGTCCCCCATATATGCCCCAATCTAATTCACTTTAGGAAATTTTAATGTGTGCTAATATATGCTAATTTATGATAATTGGGCACAGATAAACATCTTCCCCGATGTAGCTAAATTGAAATATTGCGCTATCCTTGTAGTATTTGCAATAGATGACCAATGAACCTTCCCCAGCACATTAAAATATTAGTTTTTCCTTTTTTTATGTGATGTAAAGTGCATCTCGTGGTTATCATTTGGCATATATTTCCTATCCTAAAATGTACATTTTATGAATGCATATTTCATTCAGCTTCACTAAGGGGGCATCAACTAATTATTTCCGAAGAGACTCATAAATAAATAGAGACACTTAACAGCCGATGAGTCAAGAGAATAAGGGTTTAATAAACTCCTCCTCCTCATTTCAGACCAAGCAGCTGGAGTTTTAGGTCTTTTTGTTATGGTGCTGCTTTTATCACTGCTAAACATTTGCTTTCTTTGACCTGAACGCGTGGACGTCCATCTCCCTTCTCTCGAGGGAGGTTGTTAAGAGGCTTGTGTTTTGAAAGACAGGAGAGCATCTACTCAATCTGCAGTAAAAGACCACAAAAAAATCCTCCATTTCCATTTTTAGCCTTCGGGTAGAGTCTTGGATGTGGCTTATTATTAGAATTTACATGGAAGACATAAATCAGGCTTTTTTTTATTGATAATGAAAGTTAAATCTGTACAAAGAGCATTTCACTGCAAATTGGTTTGAAGCTATATGCCTTTAAAAGAGCCATCACAGTGAGTTTTTAAAGGGAACCTATTATGTCTTTTTTACAAGATGTAAAATAAGTCTCTGATGTCCCTAGATTGTTTATGTGAAGTTTCAGCTCAAAATACCTCACAAATATTGTTTTGTAACTCTTTGAAACTGACCTTTGTTGGCTTTGATTCGTATTGTGCCGTTTTGGTGACTGTCGCTTTAAATTCAAATGAGATTGTGCTCTTTTTAAAAGTGGGCAGAGCTACATATGCATGTCTGCATAATGGCAGATTCAAAAACAAGACTAACATCCTATGATAATGAGGGAGATTGTCACTAATGGGTGGGGCTTTCCCCCTCTGATGACACGTACAAGTGGAGAATGTCAATCAGAGTGTTTCTGCAGACTGTTTTTATGAAGTGTGATTATAAAAAAATGAAATTAATATTTTTATAATTAGAAAAATTTATAATTGTGTTGCCACACAACTGTGTTTAAACCCCTTATAAAGGTGATTTCTGCACAATAGGTCCCTTTTAAATGAACAGCTCTTACAAGAATGCCTTTTTTCTTTGTTTGTTTGCTAAATATTTCTTTAATCTCAGTTCTGGATTGAGATTTCACGTTACATTACAGCAGTGGGTGCCATAAATTATGTGGACAGTATATAAACATCTTACTCACAAATTTGCGAAGATTGATACCATAATGACTGTAGCAGCATGTTGTCTGCTAGTTTTGAAGCTATTGCTGTTGCTTTTGTTTTAAAGTAACATCACTGCAACAATGTTTGTTGATTTGTTCATGCTTGCAGGGCTGTTTCACAGAATGTGCGCTTGAAGGGTGGCCAGGTTCACTTAAAATAAGCAGTTGCTAATTTAGCATATGTCATGGCTCATAAATAAAACAGGCAGGTGCAGGTTGCAATATTTTGCTTAGTGACTTGTTTTATTGTTAAAGTTAGATAGATGGATGGATGGATGGATGGATGGATGGATGGATGGATGGATAGATGGATAGATAGATATGTTGATTTGTTCATGTTTGCAGAGCTGTTTCACAGAATGTGCTTTTGAAGGGTTGCCAGGTTCACTTAAAATAAGCAGTTGCTAATTTAGCGTATTTAAAATTGTTTATTTTGGCATGGCTCACGAATAAAACAGGAAGGTGCAGGTTGCAATATTTTGGTTAGTGACTTGTTTTATTGTTAAGGTTCGTTTTGTAAGATCTGGCAACACTAGCTGTTCCATTTGATTTCTTGCACCACACATAAAGAAAAGAGAATCTGATCGACATTTATAGCATTCAGTTTTATACTCTTTGCATAGATTTCTTTTCTCAAATAAGGTATGCGTTTGATTCTGTTGTAAATTACAATGCAATTGACAACAAAATTTAGGCCTAAAAATCCTTCTCAATTTTACATTTAAGTAGCACTTTTTAATAAAATAAAAAAGATGTAGAACCAATTTTTGCTCAGAAGTTGCTACTAAGCTTCTCAAAGAATTACAATATTTCTGCCAATAATGTTACATTTTGAAGTTAAAATTTAAAATTTCAAAAAAATTATTTTGCATTTAAAGAATGTTTTGCAAGATGTAAATGTTCCATAAGTGTTAAAGGTTCTTAATGCAACCATACATGCCAATAATCAGCCCAGTATATAAATTGTTTACTTTAAAAATAATTTTTGGGTTCACACCAAATGCAAATTCAATTAGTTGCGCAAGTAAAATACATACAAAGTCAATGCAAACATGCAAATAGAGGCAAATTTCCATAGTGACAGGATCTGTTTTGCTAATTTGCGTCAATCGCATCTTCCACACAAGTTCAAAATCTTCATGAAAAAAAAACCCATATTCTCTTCGCAACTGGTGCAAATCCAGCATTATTATTCAAGCCTATACATTCATTTATTCATTCACTTTCCTTCGGCTTAGTCCCTTATTTATCAGGGGTTGCCACTGCTGAATGAACTGCCAACTATTTCAGCATATGTTTTACGCAGTGGATGCCCTTCCGGCCGCAACCCAGTACTGGGAAACACCCATACACTCTCAGATTCACACTCATACACTACGGCCAATTTAGTTTATCCAGTTATAGCGCATGTCTTTGGACTCTGGGGGAAAGCGGAGCACCTGGAGGAAACCCACGCAAACACTGGGAGAACATGCAAACTCCACACAGAAATGCCAACTGACCCAGCCAGGACTCGAACCAGCGACCTTCTTGCTGTGAGGCGACAGTGCTAACCACTGAGCCACTGTGCCGCCCGCCTATATGTTATTTTGTAATTATAATCAATCATTTTATCAATGAAAGGAATTTATCTTTGCATCCAATCTATTGTGATTTATGTTATGTCATATGCAGTTGCCCCAACATCCCACTAGCTGATAAGTTTAACCGGATGTGACACCAGATTGTGTTTTTAGATGATTTTCAGTTCATGTAAAATGCTGTATGTATTTTCTCCTGGTGCTCAATCACTTCCCCCGTGTCTCATTCCCTGTTAAGTGTTACTGCATCCTCATAATGCAAGACACACTTGACCGGCTCCATCAGCTCTATCAGGGGTTATTAAGAGTGAAGCGCACTGATGAGGAGGCGTTACTGCTGTGTGTCCAGCTCAACATAACAGCGACTTTCACACAGGGTTTTGAAGGTGGAGATGAAAGGACAAAGGTCAGAAGGTGAGCATCGGGGTTACCGGGAATTAAATCCCTAGCCATTTATTAGAATCTTTCTGGTTTTATTGGAGATAATAGGACTTGATGAGTTAGAGTTGTATTTCTGTTCTATATTTGGCTCAATTTACCATCTCATAAAGTAATTGAGTCAAAGTGTATTGAATTAGGGAATGCAGTGTGTTTGTGTGTCTGTGTGTGTGTTAATTGAATTTCATGTGCCACGTGTCTGATTAGTCTGTGCTATATCAGTGTCGTGGCAGCTGCTCCCTGAAGACAAGGTTTGTCCACCTCTATAGGCGCACACATACAAACACACACATATGGCTTTCCCAAGAGAACATTGAGTTACACCCCCATAAATGCACACAGTAATTCCTTCCTTCGTCTCACACTTGTTCTCACTCTCAGTATCCTGTAATTTCCCTGTTACGTTTCTGGAAAGTGTGATATATGTAGTAAAGATGCTTGCCCTGATATTTGGACTACTAAAATGAAAAAATGTATAAATACAAATAATAGATAGATAGATAGTCATGTTTTTGTTTATTCTATAGTATTAATTAGTTTGATTTAATTTAAAAATATATCTAAATGTTATATGTAAATAATTAAGATAGATAGATAGATAGATAGATAGATAGATAGATAGATAGATAGATAGATAGATAGATAGATAGATAGATAGATAGCCATGTTTGTGTTTATTTTAGACAATTTTATAAATTTATCTAAATGTTATGTAAAAGATTAAGATGATGGATGGATGGATAGATGTTTTTGTTTATTTTTTGATTATTTATTTGTCTTATGATTTAATAAAAAATTGTGTGTGTGTGTGTGTGTGTGTGTGTGTGTTTGTGTGTGTTTGTGTTTGTGTTTGTGTGTTCTGATGCTATAATATATATGCATTCTTCCTTAACATTTTTATTTTCATCATTTTTTTCCTCTGTCACATATTTGCATCCTTACATTTTCCTCTTACATTCATATATTTCTCAAACACACAGTTTGCTCTTATGCATACATTTTCAAGATATTATAAATAATAAATGTATGCTGTGTATGATAAGACGTGTATGTAAGAAAAGAATGTAGTCTTGAAGAAGAAAGTGTAGACTGTAAATGAAAGCAGGTCTATACAAATGTGAATAGAGGATTTGTGTGTATAAGAGTAGAGTTATATGGATGTGAAAGGAGAATCTACAGATATCAGCCATTTAAAAAAATAATAATAATAATTCAAATTTTACACATCCACCAGTGTATGAATGAGACCTCAAAGCAATGTTTTGCAATTTGACTGTGCGCCCTACTGCAGTCCTGACACACAAACACACATATATACCCACACACGCACATATAATAATGGCATGAGTAAGCGAGAATGGGGGAAGGGAAGGTGACCACATTTTCACTGCAGCATAGAGAAACGCAATTAAATTAATGAGCAAGACTCCTGAAGTCAAATGCGACTTCCGTGTAAATGTTATTTTTCATATTTGGAATCACATCGATCGGTCTGTATCGTTGCGTTCAGATTGTTTTTTGAACCTGCATGTTATCTTGTAATTGCAGTCTTTATGAGCGGCCCAAGGCGATGGTGTAATGCAATCACAGACACACATTGGTTTACTAAAGCTTCCGAAAAGAGGAGCCATGTTGGTCACATGTGCTTGAATGAGCTTTAATGGAGGACTCAATAATGGGGTGTGTTTGCCTGCCGTCCTGTTGTGCTCACAGGCGACCCCTGCAACTCTTCACTTATTGCCAGCGTGTTGGGGCCAAGCATGGCCAATCTGCCTCAGAGGAGCTGGAGATTGTCATGGTAATGTGAAGGCGGGGTTCAATTTGAGCAGACGCCTTTGTCAGCAATCAAACATGAGGTTTTTAATGGGACTGAGAGCGTCTTTATGGCCATTGTGAATGGGGAATGTTTTGCTCATTTGGATCTGACTGTTGCTTGGACATTGAATGCAATGGATAAATGTTCACACGTGCACTTTTAATTGTTTTTGCTTGGTTTGCATACGCTGCAGCACATGCCAGAGTGTTTGTGTGGTTACGTGATGTGCGCTTTCAGCAGTGTAGTGTGGACGGAGATCTTTTACGTAACGTTAGGTGAAACGCCAGTGTGGACGTGGATCGTTTTCATTCTGAAAGGCCGCTTTAAACTAAAACGTATTAGTGTAAACGGGGCCTTAGTTACAAAGTAACTAGTTACTGTAACTAAATTACTTCTTAGCCGAGCAAGTAAAATAGGGGATTACTATTAATTACGTTAATCCAACACTTCTATATAAATCAATTCAGAGAAGCAAAGTAATATATTTTGCAGAATGATTATATTTTTGAACTAAATAACATTTATGAAGACAATTACATATACTAAAACAAAAAAAATCAACTGGGACATTTGTCAGCAATCAAACATGAGGTTTTTAATGGGACTGAGAGTGTCTTTATGGCCATTGTGAATGGGGAATGTTTTGCTCATTTGGATCTGACTGTTCACACGTGCACTTTTAATTGTTTTTGCAATGCATAGTTTGTCCACAAGGTGAATCACTGAACCAAGCCATTGTTTCTAGGGTCATTTGCATCTAGTCTTGGGTGTAATTAGTTACAAAGTAACTGTAATTAAATTACATTTCAGCTGAACAAGTAAAATAGGGGATTACTTTTGGTTTTAAGGTAATTTTGTTGAAGTTACTTGTTCTGTGATAATCGATAATTCCTTCAGATTTACGGAAGGAAACCCAAAGGTCAATAAGGTAAAGATGTATGCTTGGATTCAAAAACTGCATTCAACTGTGCATTTATGTATGTATGCCTGCATGTGTTACAAAAGAAAATTATAATTTGGGCCTTTATAGTGCTGCTAGGGGCTAAAGTGTTTAGCTGGTTGCTAGGTATTTTCTTTTACAAGCCAAATACTTGTTTGTCAAGTCAAACTAAGTTTCAAAATGTCTAAATTCAAAATGTCTACTAGTTATTGTCTAAATTAATCGTATATTTAGTTTTTTGTTGAGGACCACTCTGCAAACAAACGTCCTATTGCCATGCTAACCATTCTCGTTAGCCCTTGAATCTCACTCTCCCCTAATTGTTAATTGGGAATAAAAACAAACAGCAGCACTGTCCAAGAAAAAAAAAAGGGTGGGGGTGCAGGGTAAGCGAATTTTCCTGGAAACCCAGAGCTGGAGGCATTTCAGCGTGGCAGACTGTGAGATCAGCTCACTGTAGGATTAGCTCATGTTGGCAGATCCCGCAGAGCTGTGAGGACGTGATTGTGATTCTTGGGACGGCTTAAGTGTTCATAACAAATCCCAATTGTGCATTTCGAGACCCCCTTTAAATCTGTGGTCAGACTGACTGAGCTAGTTGGTTCATTTGGATGCAGTGACGATGCAGTATAAGAGCATTCTAATGTCATTTGACCTCATTTTTTTATTTATTTTTTTTCAGGTTGTTGAGAAGAGGTGTGCTGCTACTTTCCTAACAGATTGCATTTTATGTTAGATGATAGATTAAATGGATAGATATTTCATTAGAAGAGAGCCAGTCTGCACTAATGTGAGAAAAAAGAGACAAAAATGTTCAGTTTCTCTGGATTTTGTAATTTTTATAGTGTGTGTTTGTGTAAAATGTTTTTTTTCTAACTAATTACTCTTCTTGCTAATTTAAGATAAAATGTTGACAATTTAAATCATTCTTTCCATTAAAATGCATAAATAGGTGCATTAACAGCCAACACAATACCAATATTTTTAATGGATAGTTCACCCACAACTGAAAATTCTGTCATCATTTATTCAGCCTTTGCTTGTTCCAAACCTTTTTGAGTTTCTTTCATGTTGATCACAAGAAATTATGTTTTGTGTAAAGCTGGAAACTAGTAACATTGACATCCAACGTGTTTATTTTTTCTATAGACGTCAGTGGTTACAGGTTTCCAGCATTTTTCAAAATATCCTCTTTTGTGTTCTACAGAGAACAGAAACGCTTATGATTAGAAACCACAAAGGGGTGAGTAAATGTTCATTTTTGGGTGAACTATCCTTTTAATATTAAGAAACATCAAGAGTTAAGAAATTGATATTGATATTCGATGGAATAACCTGAACAACTTTCACTAAATTGAATGAAAATGATTCAATTAAGTAAGTAATGAAAGTATTTTTTTAATAATACTTGAATCTTTTTTTGTAATTATTAATAATAAATGAATAATAAATCAGTTCTCTTTGTGACATTTATAAAATCTCTCCTCTCTGCTTCACTGGTTACTGACCAAAACCCTGCCAGTTGAGCTTCTGGTTTTTCATCTGCCAGAGGATCCACGCAAACATCACAGCCGTGTATTGATCAGTGGACATATTTCTGATTTGACGCGCTGCCCAGTAGGGAGGCATTTTAATGAAGATATTGTAAACATAAGAACTCCACGAGGGGCGTGTGTGTGTGTGTGTGTGTGTGTGTGTGTGTGTGTGTGTGTGTGTGTGTGTGTGTGTGTGTGTGTGTGTGTGTGTGTGTGTGTGTTTACTGAGAGAGCGGGTGCTCGGGGAGGGAAGCATATGTGAGACCATTGTTAGCCTTTCTAGTCTCTGAAGGGGCTGCGTCGTCATGGCAACAGTATATATCAGGAGCAAGTGCGGATGCAGACAGTGGGAGGGAGCTTGTACCAGTCAACTGTAATGCCTCACTAACATAAGCTGAGGTATTAATACACACTAAAAAAATGGTGCTAAATAGCACTAAATGTGGTTGATTGGCTCATAAGGGAACCACTCTAAGTGCTAGACATCACCTATCTTTATATAGCAACTTAGCCAAGAAGTACTATTTGAAACCATATGAGGTTTTAGATGTTACTCCACTCCTACTACAATTGTAAAAGGTGTTTTGAGTTACTTTTATTCTTTTCTAAGGTTGAAGATTCATGTGTGGCTGTGGAATATTTTTGCTTATGGGGGGCCTTGGGGGCGTATATAAATATATATAGAAAAAAATTTTATAAACCCACTTCAACAAACCCTAAATACACCGCCTAGTATAAAAAAACTGTATAAAAACTGTATAAAATAAGATAGTAAAAAAATAAATAAATAAATAGACAACAATAGTGGGTGATACAATCAGGGACGGTGCTGTGCTATTATACAATTGTAGGCTAGCTTAGCCCCGTTTACACTAATACGTTATCGTTTTAAAACACATAAACTTTGCTACGTTATGCCTTCCGTCCACACTACCCTGGAGTTTTCTAGAGCTGAAAATGGAGCATTTTGGAAACGCTGAAGAAGCCGTTTATATTTGAAAACACTGCTGCTCCTTGTCAGTGTGAATGGGGGAAAATGGAGACATGTGATTGGGGCTTTTACAGCCTACACAAAGTTCAGTCTTGCATCCTTTCCTTGTAAGTTCAGACTTCGCAAGTTTGACATGGAAAACAAACTCCTGAGCTCACATCGGGTAAATCTTCAAAGGGAACAGTGTACTTTATAACCTCATTCACATCACCCTGGCTACGTTGTTTCATCTTAACAATAAAATGAAAACATGATATAAGGAACTGTCAATTTTCATTTTGATATTAACAACTTAACAGACACCAAAAATGTTGAGGCATTGTGTATTTGCCTGCATATTTATATGACCGTCATCTTCACTGTATGCATATTTATTAAAAAAACAGAGCCTATAGCTGCCTCCTTTCATTTTCATTGAAAAATACAAAACATACCGTCTCTTTCGCTGATTATCAGTTTTAATAATCAATAATATTCTTATAATAATTATAAAAATATAACGTACAATACGTTTATACATTATAGGAAATAAAGGTCATCAATCAGTCAAATGTGCAGAATCAGTGTATGTGGTTACATAAATTAATATATTAACTTATCTTTGTGCTCAGCCAAAACACGTTACCTGAGAACAATAGATTCAAAAGACCAAAGTCTGGGAATATGTCGTTAGATATAGACAACAAGATGAATCAAATATCACATTTAACAAACATAGTGAGATTAGATCCAGCGGTGGATTCTTTTTTTATATATATACATATATAATTTTATTTATGAATTTTATGGCAAATTACAGTAAAAAAAAAAAATAAAACAACAACAACAATTATATTTTAAAAAGTGTAGATAGTATCACCTTAAGCGCATACAGTGAAGTAAAAAAAATAAATAAATAAAAAAACATACCAACAAATAAAAAGGTAAATAATAATATGGCTTAACAAAAACTACAATTGTACAATCTATATCACACAATACACTCTACTTTGAACTTAGGAAAGAAATAGAATCAATTTGCTGGAACAAGGACTTGGTCTATATTTGACAATAAAACATGTTCTTGGATATATTTCCTAAATGGGTCCCAAATTTTCTTAAACTGGTTAGATGAACCTCCATCGCTAGATTCTTGATGAATCGTCCGACATGCGCTGCTCTCACCTGGGGTTCTGTGCTCAAAGCACCCGCTGACTGCCACGCATGCCAGTGTGTGTGTGTGTGTGTGTGTGTGCTCACGTGATGTGCATTTTCAGCGGTTTAGTGTGGATGGAGATCTGTTCAGAAACGCTAGATGAAACGCCAGTGTGGACGTGGATCATTTTCATTCTACAACGCCATTTTAAAACTAAAACATATTAGTGTAAATGGGACCTAAGCATGAGGGTCTGGACAGAGAAAGAAGAGAAAAAATGGAAATTAGTTACATACAGGATAAGTCACATTATTCCCAGGAAGTACATTTATAGCAGAGAAACATGATCATAACGGTTGCCAAACATATGAGAATTTGCCAGAACCTCAATTTAACCTTAATTTTTGCATATATTCCTTTTGTAAGTGTTTTTATATGTCTTGTTTAGATTTCTTAGTTTTCTCTGTTTGTGTGTTTTTAGGGCTCTTTCCCAGGCAACCTGCAGCTGGTGCTGGTACTGAGACCCACAACACTCTTCCAGCGCACAATCTCAGACATCTTATTTAAGTTCAACAAAGATGACTTTAAAATGAAGGTGCCGGTAAGCACACACATACACACGCGCCACACACACATGTGCATGGTTGAGTATGGCAACCAAAATTTCATCTATAAAACATACAAGAATACATTTTTCAGAATGCTTACTATTAGTAAGATAATACTGAGGTTTTCATTCATTACATATTAGTAAATAGACACTTAGTCTTATTGCATTGTATACTAGTAGACTACTTATTCAGTATTTACATCCTAGTATGTAAATATATTTGTCTGTATTCAATAGATACTATAGTAGTTATTCATTAGATACCAGTATTTGTAATGACTAGTAACTATTGTATGTTTTCTTTTAACACATTTCTCATTTTTGCAATAGATGTCTATGAGGGGCTGTGAACAATTTTATTATTATCTATTCCAGTTGTAACTAGTGCATTTTGTATACTATCTAAGCCAGGTTGGCCCATGGTAACCTTAGATTTGGCCCCCCATCTCATCTGAGAAGAGAGGCAGAATGATGAGGATGGTTTTCAAAATAAATATTTTAACCTTTTATTTGTTTGTTTTAGTGTTAAGCTACAAAAAAGCGAACTGGAAATTAAACCTTTCAATTTAAATGTTGTCAGTTAATCAGATTTAGTTTAAAATGTACATACTGTCACCCGACGGATAGAGGATTTTGGTGAGCAAATCAAGGCAAAAGCAGATTCTGCTAGCCTAGTGTATTCAGCATTGAGCAACTCCACTGTGTTATAAATGTGATTGTTTATGTTTTTATTGCAATAATTATAATTTTAAATGTTATACTATTTATTTTTAAATATTAGGAAATAAATTAGGAAATGACCTATGGCAACTTTAATGTAAAATAGCTTTGTAGATTTATCTTCGGCCCACGGCTGTCAATGATATTTGGTGTTTGAGCCCTCATACAAAAAAGTTTGGGCACCCCTGCTCTAAACAAATGTTGCTAAATAGAACTCAAATGGTTGCTTAGCTCGTAATCATAGAGGAACCACTTTAATGTATATCTATATGTTTAAGTATGGTGCTATGTAACATCTTAACCAACCCAAAGAACAACTAAAAATCCAATACTGGTACTTATAGCACTTAAAATGGTTCCCTGAAAAAACAAAGAACAACTAAGCGGTGCTAAATAGCACCTCGACTACTACGAAGAACTGCTGAAGAACCAATTGTTTGTGTGTTGGTATCTATTAGGTACTAGCATGTTTCACTAATACCCAAAGAAATAAGTACTAGTACATAATAAATAATATCCTAATTTTAAATAATAATAACTACTAGTTGCATGAAAAATTATACTAGTACGTTTAATAGATTAAATCTACATCAACCAGAAGTTGCTGAGACCTTTATTACAGTATGTTGATGTACTTCTAACTAAAACGGAATATTGTCTAGGGGCGGGGCTTTCTTTAGTGCATCATTCCCTTATAGCAAACTAACGGTATAAGAGGCATGGTTAAGGATATTACTGTACAGTCGATTTGGAAGCCCTCAAGTTGACGTCAACAAAAGGACCGCCACTCCAATAGCGGAAACAAATGGCTTTGATTTTGACTGAAGATTACCAAAACAAACATTTTTACTCCATGCACTAACTTGCACGGATGAATTCACCTTAAAAATAACAATGTGAGCTAGCACAATAAACATTGTCATTTTTGATTTCACACAGTCTTTAAATGTTAAATCAGCTTGCCATACATGAGTGTCAGGCAGACTGTGGCATGTGGTTAATGAAGAGCATAATGAAATGGATTATGCTCTGACATAGAGAAGTGCTGTACATTATAAACTGTGTGTGTGTGTGTGTGTGTGTGTGTGTGTGTGTGTGTGTGTG
>CAIGQW010054073.1:760592-774119 GCA_903798125.1 Danio choprae | reverse complement strand
TCTCTCTCTCTCTCTCTCTCTCTCTCTCTCTCTCTCTGTGTGTGTGTAGGAGGTGATGGACCAGGCCCTGTCTCTTGCGAGTGACGCAGATCAGCTGATTGAAGCGTCTCATTATGCTGTGGACTCCATCCTGCCTAAATGCTCTGAGCTGCGCTCTGTGTGTGAGGAGATCAGCACCATCCTGAGGGCCAAGAAAGCCTATTTGTTCAAATCCATGGAGCTTCACCAGTGTCTGGAGAAGGTAGGCCAACAAGAAGTTAAAAAGATGAAATACTAAGAGAGTTACATTTTATAGACTAAATAATATCCGCTTTTACAAAGATTACTAATGATCCCACTTCTAATAAACACAGAGAATTTGCTCAGTTATTTACTTTGAAACTCAATTTGAGGTGAAATGCACTTGAACAGTCAGTACAGACACTCTATTAACACTTTTAAGTATTTTTGTTACATATATTTACTGTAGTTAATACAATTACATGCATATAGTAAGTACATGTAATTAATTCATATTACTCAGTAGTTGAATAAATAGTTGCACTGTAAAAAGGAAACCTTAAAATAAAGTGTGACCCAATATACTCTATTACATACCTCGGGTCACAAGTGACCATATACACATAAAGTGTGACCCAATATACTCTATTACATACCTCGGGTCACAAGTGACCATATACACTTTGTACATGAAAAATACATTATTAATACTTTATTAATTTGATTTGTTTTGTTTTTTGTTATATTGTTTATAATGAATAGACTAGAATATTAAGAAAACTGATGTCTAACTTTAGGGTATTGAATAGACATTGTGGGTTGCTAATGACTCAAGGTATGCGTTAAAAGCACAAAAAGCTCCTGAATAATATATATATTTTTTATTTGTCTGTCACTGTCAGGCCACTAAATGGTGTGATGATGGAATCTACCTGCTGGCATCTCAGCCTGTGGATAAGTGTCAATCACAGGATGGGGCGGAGTCAGCGCTGCAGGAGATTGAGCGTTACTTGGATACAGCCAATCACCACAAGCTAACAGATTTAAATGGAATATGGAGGGACTATGATTCCGTGCTCACACAAGACTTCAGGGTAAAAGACTCCATTAAAATGAGCTGAATTGACATGACAATCCATAATACATGTATAGATATACAGTATAGGCCTATAGGTGGTGTTTACTGTATTGATTCAGTTCTATATATTAGTTTGCATGCATTAAATAAATGCTTTCTCTCTGCTCAAACAGGAACATGTAGACAAAGTGTTTCAGAAGCAGTTGTCCATGCAGGAAATGTTTGAGAAGAGAAGGGTCAGTCTGAAAAAGCTAGCAGCCAAACAAACTCGACCCGTGCAGCCTGTCGCTCCACGGCCTGAAGCCATCATCAAAACGCCCATCTCATCCCCAGGTTAGCACTAAAACATGATTTCTAGCTTATACAAACGCTTTGGGCAAAATTTATTTTCACCCGAGTTATTTGTAATCTATTTTATTGGGCAGCTTTAGATATCTAAAAGGATTAGGATTATTAAACATTTTTTAACAGAGGAAGATCTAATTTTTTTAAAGAAACACTCCTAGAGTTAAACAGTTTTTCTATTTTTGAGTCCATTCAGTCAATCTGAACCGATCAGTCTGGCAGGAGCACTTTTAGCTTAGCTTAGCATAAATCATTGAATCTGATTAGACCATTAGCATCTTGCTCAAAAATAAAAAAGAGTTTTAATTTTCTTATTTAAAGCTTGACTCTTCTGTAGTTACATTGTGTACTTGCACTGACAGAAAATGAAAGTTGCTATTTTCTAAGTTGATATGTCTAGGAACTATACTCTCATTCTGGCATAATAATCAAGGAACTTTGCTGCTGTAATATGGCTGCAGCAGGAACAGTGATTTTAGTCTTAGTACACAGCGTAACTACAGAATAGTCAAGCTTTAAATCATAAAAAATTACTGAAACTCTTTGGTCATTTCTGAACAAGATGCTAATGGTCTAATCTGTTTAAATGATTTATGCTAAGCTAAGCTAAAAGTGCTTCCACCAGACCCGGAGATGGGCTAAATGGATTCAGAAGTGGTAAAATTCAACACAAATAAAGGAAAAGTGTTCCTTTAGCTTTTGTTACAAGTTGTTCACGCATGGTCAATAAATGAAGATTCTTACATTACAGCTTCTTTAAATAACTAAATTATGTATCCCGCTTTATTTATTTCTGAATTAACTCCTAATAAACTTCAATGAATATTACATGAGTCATTCCTTTTTAGCTGAGGTAAGCACATTAAAACAGCAGTATATTCAGTGGAGTGGTGGTTTCTGTCCTCTGCAGTGCGCTAATGTTTGTGTCCTCTCAATGTCGTCCACTAACCCCCTCCACACACTCCTGCACACTGACTAGTACTATTTCTGATCGCTCATGCACATTAAACATGGCAGACTTACTTCACACTCCTGCCATCTGGTGTTCATAATTGAGAACTGCATGGGTTTCAATGTGTGGCGTATGTAAAGGGATAGTTCACTCAAAAATGGTGGAAACCAGAATCCACACTGTAAAAAAATGCAGGGTTCCACATAATTCCTTCATGTTGACCCAACACAAATCGATTAATTTAACCTAATTGTTTTCACAATTTTAAGTGGATTTAACATAACACAATTTAGTTTTCCCCAAAAAACTCAGGAATTGTGTTAATTCAGCTGATTTTAAATAAGTAGTTTGAACAAACAGTAAAAAAACAAAAAACCTTTTGTTTTAAATGCATTGATTTCCATAGTATGAAAAAAAGTCAATGACTGCTGTTTTACATCATTCTTCAATATATCTTAAACAGGTTAGGAGCAAGTGGAGCACGAGTAAATGATAACAGAATTGTATTTTTTGGATGAACTATCCCTTTAAGTAGCAGCTGTTGATTTTGTGTTTCTTGTTTGTAGTTTTAAACTATATGTGTTTTATTCCAGCTCATAGAGAGAAGTCTATAGAGGGCGACGTCATCAATGGAAACTGCAAAAAAGTAGGTATCTCATCTTGTGAAATAAATAATATTTCAATTTGATAAGTAACACAGCCTACAATTGAATAGGTGTAAGACGGTAAACTTTGCTGTTGTTGAATGAAAAATAGAGAGTGTCAAATAGAGAGTAAAAACCTGAAATAAAAGCTAAAATATAAGCAATACATTGTAAAAAGTAAGATATTTTAGTAGTTAGGTCCCATTAGTTAATGCAACAACTTTAAAGTTGAGATCTCCCATATTTATATCTGCACTGAATTCAGTTTTAAAAAGTGCGTAGTATAGTATATGCATCTAAATGTGTCTACTTTAATTTACAGCTCTTGGTTAATGTTTCAAGTACAAATGTTGAAAATAAACTGTCAAAATATGAGTAAAACATCATTTAACATAACAGACAGATTTATACAATTATAAAAGATTATACAAGTTATAATACTACTGATTATTGTTTTGGTGTTACACTGTGATACTTTGAATATGTTAATATGAAGGATTCTTGTTCAAGATTTTATTATATATAAATTTTATTATATATATTTTGTGCTCAGAAACACATTCTAATGTGCAAAAAGCTCATGTACTTTGCTTTTATTGTTTTAATGCTTGAAAACTCTTTAGTTTTTTTCATTAAGTGACCTTAACTGAACAATGAGCAATATGCCCTACACTTAAATTATGGATAAAATTTATGATTGAATGTGTCATATGAAAAAAATGTTTTGGCGATCATAGTTGATAAATGGGAGAATTTCATTTCTTCACTTAAACTACGAGTTTGTCTACCCTGTTGTGCTCTGTACTATTATCTTTATGCATTTGCTACTGTTTTCCTACTTATTTTTCTTCTAATTTTCTTAACAGTATATTTTCCTAAACTGTAAAGAATGTGTATGCATTTTGTATGGTACTGTATGTTATATTAAGAGGAAACCAAAAAAACACACAAAAAAACAACAATGAGCAATACATTGTTAGTTCATGTTAGCACGGGCCCATTAAGTGAAGTTTATTTATAAACTAATTTCGAGAGGATCACGTGCTTATGATTGCTGCGGCTGGTCCCGCATTATCCAATTCATGATTCACCAATCAGACGATTCCTAAGCCACTATAAATACCCTAAGTTTCATATCACAGCCATCTTCGTTTTGAAGAATCCCCCCTTCCACCCCTACTCTTCAATTCCTAGATGGGTGGCACAGTGGCCCAGTGGTTAGCACTGTTGCCTCACAGCAAGAACGTCACTGGTTCTAGTCATTACCAAGCCAGCCAACGTTTCTGTGTGGAGTTTACACGGTCTCCCCATGCTCACGTGGGTTTCCACTGGGTTCCCCGGTTTCCTCCCACCGTCCAAAAACATTCAACTTAAGTTAATTGACTAATCCAAATCGGCACCATAGACATGCTCCTAGTAAGTAGTCATCTCAAGAGCAATCACTATCTGTTCATTAGCTACTACAGCAGGGGAGTTCTCGAGATCTACCTGAGCTCAAACTCCCCTCTCGCCTTGCAAACGGGAGGGAGCCCCGGGCTCGAGGATCTATGAGCTCAGGGCTCTCTCCCGGGACAGCATGCCAAACAAGCTTTTTAACCAATCATCAGCTAAGTGTGAACTCTTGAAATACTATTTACAGATACAACTTTTGATTATAAAAGTGCATTAGTCAATTTTGAAATTAATATTCGATAAAATTTGTAGTATTTTCATTGATACTTCAGGTTAACTAATGTAGTCATTATTCACAATTTAGTAAATAACAGAATGGGCTACTTATTATATTTGCTAAACACAATATATGTATTATACAGATATAAACTGATGCACATTTCATATCTGTTTTCAGGGAGAGCTGCATTTACAGAACGAGGGCAGCAGCAGACACCCGTCTGTCTCTGACGAAGAGGAAAACTTCGCTGTGCTCAGACGGTCAGTCAAGGACAAAGCACATCAAATCCAATTATTATTATTACTTACAAAAACACAATGTACTGACGGTCAGTTTGATCTCCTGAAGGCATGTGATGAACGAGCTGCTGGAGACAGAGAGAGCGTATGTGGAGGAGCTGCTGTGCGTGCTGGAGGTCAGAGGTCACTTCTGTTTACATTAAGATCGAGTAGAAAAGGGAGAGACACATTTCTGTTCGCACCTAATGTTTCAGGCACTTGGATTTCAATCTAAAAAGTTTTCACTACAGTGCTGTCAAATATATTCCCTTTTAAAACTGTCCCTTTTTGAACCCTGATGTTGGAATTTTGGTAAGTTTAATATACTGAGACAACGCTGAAGCCATGCGATCAATTAAACATACTTTATGAGGATACTTTTTGTAGTATTTTTAAGTCAAAATACAGTTGTAGTCAGAATTATTAGCCCTCCTGAATTATTAGCCCACCTGTATATTTTTTTAAATTTCTGTTTAACAGAGAGAAGATTGTTTAAACACATTTCTAAACATAACAGTTTTAATAATATATTTCTAATAACTGATTTATTTTATCTTTGCCATGATGACAGCACAATATTTTACTAGATACTTTTCAAGATACTAGTATATTTAGCTTAAAGTGCCATCTAAAGGCTTAACTAGGTTAATAAGGGTAATTAAGCAAATTATTGTAAAATTATTGTTCTGTAGACAATTTGAAAAAAAAAAAATAGTTTAAGGGGGCTAATAATAGGGGGCCAAAATAAAACAAATAAGACTTTCTCCAGAAGAAAAAATATTATAGGAAATTCCATGCTCTGTTAAACATTCATTCATTCATTTTCTTTTCAGTTTAGTCCCTTTATTAATCTGGGGTCGTCACAGCGGAATGAACCGCCAACTTATTCAGCATATGTTTTACGCAGCGGATGCCATTCCAGCTGCAACCCATCACTGGGAAACACCCATACACACTTATTCACACACATACACTACAGACAATTTAGCTTACCCAACTCACCTATAGTGCATGTTTTTGGACTTGTGGGGAAAACCGGAGAACCCGGAGGAAACCCACACCAACATGGGGAGAACATGCAAATTCCACACAGAAATGCCAACTGACCCAGCCGAGGCTCGAACCAGCGACCTTCTTGCTGTGAGGCGATTGTGCTACTCACTGCGCCACCGTGACGCCCCCGTTAAACATCATTTGGGAAATATTTGAAAAGGAAAAAAATTCACAGGAGTGCGAATAATTTTGACTTTAACTGTATATAAATTGTTTACTTGCTTTCTCATTATTTCCATTGACTTCCAAATACAGCATTTATACCACTGTAAGATACATTTAAGAACAGCTCAAAACATTTTAGACCTCGTTTGCAACTCTATTTAGTGTAATCGTATCAACGAAAATCTCCATACTAGGTGTGAACAGGATCTGTGTTTAAAGGAGCTAAGGCTTATTTTACAAGAAGACCCAGTGAGATTATGCAGCACCTGAAAATTGCCAAACTTCCGTGTATTCTGGTTTAAATAGATATGGTTCAGTATCTGTGCAAGCAGGTGATCACATTAGTTATATTGAAAAAAATTGGTAAACTCTTTGGTAATTTTTTGAGCGAGGTGCTAATGGTCTTATCCAATTTAATGATCTATGCTATGCTAAGCTAAGCTAAAAGTGCTCCCGCCAGAACCAGAGATTAGCCGAATGGATTCAATAGTAAAACTCACCCGTTTAACTGTAGGGGAGATGTTAAATGAGTCTATTTTTCAGAAATAGCTCCTTTAAAGATCCCTTTTTACATTTGACTTGAAAAATGACTTTGCGTTTAGGGTTATGCAGCAGAAATGGACAATCCTGCCATGTCTCACCTCATCCCCAACACACTGCTTCACAAGAAGGACATCCTCTTCGGAAACATGCCTGAGATCTACCAGTTCCACAAGAAGTGGGTGAACGACATCTGTGTTTCTGTTATGTAGCGTTATAAACCTAAAGCACATCTCTTATATTGACTCTCAATATTTGTTAGGACTTTTCTTCGTGAACTGGAGGCCTACACAGACTATCCTGAGCTTGTGGGACAGTGTTTCTTAGAAAGAGTGAGTATTGAGGTCACGTTGCTGGTTGTTTCGGTTTTCTAGGTGATTTGGTTGATTATTCAGATGTGTTTTCTCCTCTTTTCCTCAGATGACAGATCTGCAGATCTATGAGAAGTACTGTCAGAACAAACCTCGCTCTGAGTCTTTATGGAGACAGTGCTCTGACTGCGCTTTCTTCCAGGTCTTCTTACTTTTTAAATGCGCTACATGTTTGTGCATATTTATTTTTGTAAACTAACGGAGTCATATTGTAAGGAAGTGAATTTGCTAAATAGTTTTTTGTGAAAACAGAGAGTGATGAAACTGAGAGGCATTCTAAAATATCCGATGAATATTTAATATATAAAATATACTTATGAATATTAAAGTGATGATGTCAAATTTGCACAGTAGACGTAAAAGCTTGCTTGTTTGTTTCTGTCTTAAGCTTCCAGGTTGACAATATTCTCTCAAATTAAGTAGGATTTTTCTCTTTTTTTTCGGTTTAATTTGAGTTCATCATTTCTAAAATTGCTAACAAAATGCAAATAAAATGCAGAAAGTTGGTAATATAGCACTTTCATACACAACGGTAATTCAAAGTGCTTTACATAAATAAGAAGATTAAAATAATCATAAAGTAATCACACAGTAAGTATAACAAATAAAAACAACACAGAATTAAAATGATTAAAAACAGATTAAAAATGCGTTTAAAAAATTAAAGAAAGACACAAATAGTGTGATCTGTTAATTAAAGTAAGCTTTGCAGGAGTAAAAGCTCATTTCATTCTGAAAATGCTTTTAAACACAATTCAGTTTACAAAATCAAACAAAAGGTGCTTCAGAGGTTGGTAAGGCGTTGGATTAGGATAAGGGATTCATAAAGATAAACAACAAAATCCAAGTCCAAGGCACTCGAAAAGTAAGTGAAAAAGTTAAAAAGCCTTTATAAATTCAATTTACAGTTGCAATTACTTTAATATACTTTAATATACATGCAGTTACATAATAGTGACAATAAAAAAAACATGTATCAGATCATTAAATAAACTATATAATACATATTTATTTTTTTAAACTCATCTTTTTTTGTGAAGTCGTATTATAAGGAAGTGATAAGAAAACAGGAAGAAAACAGAGAGTGATGAAACAGTGTGGAAATTAAGTAAGGCATTCAAAAGATATCAGCAAAACGTATGCATATTAAAGTGATGATGTCACATTTGCACAGTAGATGTAAAAGCTTGCTTGTTTGTTTCTGTCATAAGCCTTCAGCTAGACAATATTCTCAGAATATTCATTCATTCATTTTCCTTCAGCTTAGTCCCTTTATTCATCAGGAGTCACCACAGCGGAATAAACCGCCAACTTATCCAGCATATGTTTCATGCAGCGGATGCCCTTCCAGCTGCAACCCAGTACTGGGAAACATCCATACACACTCATTCACACACATACACTACGGCCAATTTAGTTTATTCAATTCACCTATACTGCCTGTCTATGGACTGTGGGGGAAACCGGAGCACCTGGAGGAAACCCATGCCAACACAGGGAGAGCATGCAAACCCAGCCGGGACTCGAACCAGCAACCTTCTTGCTGTGTGGCGACAGTGCTAACCACTGAGCCACCGTGCCGCCCTTCTCAGTATATAATAATAATAAGAAAAACGTAGGTTTTTTCTGTTTTATTTAATTTGAGTTAACAATTGCTAGAGTTGCTAAAAAATGCAATTAAAATAGCAGTTGAAATTAATTACCAAACAAAAAAAACTATTAAAATAATAACCACAGCAATACAAAAAATAGCTAATTTTATTCTAAAATGACTAAAATTAAATTAAGGCAAAGCAACGAAAGTTTGTTAAAAAAGCACTTTCATACACAACTGTAATTAAAAGTATAGCATATAAGTAGTATATAAGAGTATATAAGATCATAAAATACATTATTATTAAAACGTGCTTTTTGTTGTGCTTTCAGGAGTGTCAAAAGAAACTGGAACATAAGCTCGGTCTGGACTCATACCTCCTCAAACCTGTGCAGAGAATAACCAAATACCAGCTTTTACTGAAGGTAAGCTAGACGGACGCCTCTCACTGATGTATGTACAGATATATTACAGTATATTCACACCTCTCACTGTCAATGTGTGTGTCAGGAGCTGCTGAAGTACAGTAAAGGCTGTGAGGGTGAGGAGGACCTGCAGGAGGCGCTCTCATCCATTCTTGGCATCCTAAAAGCTGTGAACGACTCTATGCACCTCATCGCCATCACTGGATATGAAGTAAGCATTTGATTTAATGCAAAATTCAGAGGTGCTTTCAATTTATATATATATATATATATATATATATATGATTCTTTTAATCTTCTTAATTTATGTAAAGCACTTTGAATTACCGTTGTGTATGAAAGTGTTATATTAACAAACTTTCTGCATCAATACATATTATTTTAATTGCTTAATTGGTCATTTAAAATTTATTAGTTATTTTAATTGCATTTTGTTAGCAATATCACACTCGTAGCAGTGCGATATGGCTGTATATCGGCACTGGTGGGAAGTGTGCATTGCCTTGGCTGAATTGCCATGGCTGCAAACCGAGTGCCTTAGTGTCCCACCAGTGACGATGGCATCAGGAACAGTTCAATGGCATATTTATGTATATAAAATGAAAATCAAACACGGAGAGTCTCAAAAATCTTTTTGTAAGAGGAACTACTTTCTTCTGCCTTCTGCAGCTGACCATCAGAACAGCAGAAACCGTCGGTACTTCTCTAATGTCACTTTAGAGCTAGTATTTGAATGATTCTCTAGCATAATGTCTAAAATGATGACAAAACACGTGATTTTGCTTACATTTTAAGATTATAAGGCTGAACGGCATGAAATGAGTGAGTGAGATGCTAATGGTCTAATCCAATTCAATGATCTATGCTAAACTTAGCTAAAATTGCTGCCGCCAGACCCGGAGATTGACTGAATGGATTGAACATTTTTAAAACTCAACTATTTTAATCTAGGGAACTTGTAAAATGAGTCTTTTTCTTAAAGTAGAGTGTTCCTTTACATTTCAAAGCTGAATCAAATTAACCTTACTAGTTATTTTACCATCCATGGCATTAATCTGACTTAGTTTAACTTAAAAAATGTGATTGAAACTGTTAGCTTATTTTAAATTATTTTAAATGAACATATATTGTTATGACTCAGTCATCATATAATGTCTTTACAGTCATGTTAGGAAGAGTTCTTCATCTGGGATCTGTGTTTTTCAGGGTAACCTAAGTGATCTGGGCCGTCTGATGATGCAGGGCTCCTTCAGCGTGTGGACGGAGCATAAGAAGGGCCACGCCAAGGTGAAAGACCTGGCGCGATTCAAGCCCATGCAAAGACACCTGTTCCTGCATGAGAAAGCTCTGCTCTTCTGTAAGAAACGAGAGGAGAACGGGGAGGGTTATGAGAAAGCTCCGTCATACAGCTTCAAACACTCGCTCAGTGTAAGTAGATGAAGTATTAGTGATCAACAGTTTTATTGATTCTTAAGCAAAATACAGAATACAATACAGTATCTCTGTACAGAATCAAACTTTTAACAAACCCAAACAAACTAGTCCCCAACAATAATACGATAATTAAATACAATTAAAACCTTTGATGTATAAAAGTCAAAAAACAAAATCAAAATAAATGGTGTGAATAATTAAAATCAGTCCTTATATAGTAGATAAAGTATTAACGTCATGCATTTATTTGTATTTTAACTTTCTGATAGGACACTTCTTTGCAGACTTTGTGACTGAGTGGTTAAAGGTTTTTGCAAGGTTATATTTCGCAAGTTCAAAATCATAACCATAGTGATTTGTGATTACATTCATCATTGATGGACTATTAAAGGTTAATCTGTGTGCATGCAAATCTCTCATTTTGTTTGTATGTTTTCCTCTGATAGATGAGTGCTGTAGGTATTACTGAGAACGCCAAAGGAGACAACAAAAAGTTTGAGATCTGGTGTAATTCTCGAGAGGAGGTGTATATTGTACAGGTAAACATTTATAAACGTGGAACGATCCTTCTAAATTGTCTATTTAAACAGCACTGAATGTATATAATCTAATGTAACACACTAATGTAACGTTGACTATCATTGATTTTCAGGCACCGACACCAGAGATCAAAACAGCATGGGTAAATGAGATCCGGAAGGTTCTAACTGGGCAACTAAAGGCCTGCAGGGGTGAGATACATGCATTTTTGGTCATTAAAGTCCCTGTGAAAATATTTTAAAGCATTCATGGCTTTTATTATAAATATGTTTGCAATACTGCGATTTATAAGTTAGTATTATTTAAAACTTAGTCTTTGATGACATCACTTTGCACTTCTGTTTGTCATCAGATTTTCTACCCAATCAAATGCTCTCTAGAATTTGAAGCACCCCGCCCCAATGATAGGTTTCATCAAAAAATACCACTTTTTTTTATAAAAATATATAAATATTTGCCAAAAGGAGCTGGAGGAAGTGTCTGGGGAGAGGGAAGTCTGGTTTTCTCTCCTAAGACTGCTGCCCCCGCGACCCGGCCCCGGATAAGCAGTAGAAAATGAATGAATGAATGAATAAATAATGACAAAATTACTTATTGATGACAAATTACTTGCCATTTACTCACCCTCAAGTGGTTTCAAAACCTTTATGAGTTTCTTTCTTCTGCTGAACACAAAAGAAGATATTTTGAAGAATGCTGGAAACCTGTAACCATAGAGATCCATATGAAAAACATACTATGGCAGTCAATAGTTGCAGGTTTTCAGCATTCTTCAAAATATCTTCTTTTGTGTTCAGCAGAAAAAATAAACTCAAACAGGTTTGGGACAAATGGAGTGAGTAAATTATGACAGAATTGTAATTTTTGGGGTGAACTATCTCTTTAAATTAACCAAAAGTGATAGTAAAGACATTTATAAATGCTATTTGAAACTAATTTTTACTCAGCTTTCTATTCAACAAAAAAAAGCATTGTTTACACACAAAGAATATTTATCAGCTCAAGTATACACTACCTGACAAAAGTCCTGTAGGGATCCCAGTTGTAAGAGCAATAAATAATAACTTGGCTTCTAATTGATCATTTGTAAAAGTGGCAGAACGTAGAACTGCATCCCAATCATCATAAATACTGCGGAAGATCTATTGGAACCCGCATGGGCCCAAGATTCTCACAGTAATCAGTCAAATTTGGTGAAGAAAAATCATGGTTTGCGGTTACATTTCAGTATGGGGGTGTGTGAGAGATCTGCAGAGTTGATGGCAACATCAACAGCCTGAGGTATCAAGACATTTGTGCTGCCCATTACACTACAAACCACAGGAGAGGGCAAATTCTTCAGCAGGATAGCGCTCCTTCTCATACTTCAGCCTCCACACCAAAGTTCCTGAAAGCAAAGAAGGTCAAGGTGCTCCAGGATTGGCCAGCCCAGTCACCAGACTTGAACATTATTGAGCATATCTGGGGTAAGATGGAGGAGGAGGCATTGAAGATGAATCCAAAGAATCTTGATGAACTCTGGGAGTCCTGCAAGAAAGCTTTCTTTGCCATTCCAGATGACTTTATTCATAAGTTATTTGAGTCATTGCAGAGATTTATGGATGCAGTCGTCCAAGCTCAAGGGAGTCATACACAATATGAATTATTTTTCCACTACACAATGACTTTATATTCTATACTGTACATTATTTCTGTTAAGTGACAAGACTTTTGTCCAAGCAAAACCTTACTGTCCTAATTAAATAATTAAAAATCAAGGCGTGATCATATTTTATTTTGGTAAAATAAGTGTAATCTAGAGGCCTTTGCCTTTCATATAAGCCACTTCTAATACCAAATGATAAACTAGAAATCAAGTTATTATTTGTTGTTCCTAAAACTTGGATAGGCGACAAGACTTTTGTCAGGTAGTTTATGTATGTGTGATTAAACGATGTTGTTCTGTTTGTATTTCAGAGGCGAGCCAGCAGAAGAGCTCCGATCAGATCTCCCCATTAACTCCCAGCAGCACCGGCCTGACCCTGAGCCCCTTCAAAACGAACCCAAAGAGCCTGAAGAAAGGAGACGAGAAGAAAACCGAGCCCACGACCACAGATCCCAGTTCAGCCGCCTTGCTCAAAAACAACGACAAGCTCAAAGGTCAGTCAGCTCGCTCATCATACACTCACACAGGACAATCCCACAGACTATAGAATACACAAGACGTGTCACTCGTATAGTTTTGAATGGGGAAAAGTGTAACGGTCAGCATGACAAATAAAGCCCCACCTTCTAGTACAGGAGCCAATCAACGATCAAAATGGACTGAGGATTCTCCGGGGGAGGTGGCTTTCTGCAGATTTTATGTGATTCGAGCATTTAGAAACGAAACTAAAGAGAAAGTTGTTGTTTCTTTGTGTTGGTGATTCCTAACATGATATTTAATCGTAGGTTTGG
>CAIGQW010054073.1:747662-759046 GCA_903798125.1 Danio choprae | reverse complement strand
ATATTATATTATATTATATTATATTATATTATATTATATTATATTATTGGTGGGATTTTGGGCCAGCAACATTTCCCTGGGTTCACTATGGCAAACGGTTAAGGCACAGTGCAGGACGTTTAGCAGATATGTTACTTTAGAAGCTTATACCCTGCAGAAGATCCAGATCTCTCTTTCTTCTTTCCTTTTGTTTGTCCTCTTACCCTTTTCTTTCTCCTCTCTCACTCCTTACTATGGCTGCCAGGATCATCCCCCCCTAGTCCTGACCACAAAACTAAAAGACAGAGTGATCCTACACCGTTTGGCTTCAGAGGTACACTCACTCTGCCCTCCCCCCCCAAAAAACCTCCTAGCATCCAACACCAGTATTCTGTGCTCCACAGCATTCATTTGATTGAGTCTCATTTCACGTTCATATTTCATGGTTCAACATCTATCATACACCAGCCTAAAGAAATTAACTCTAAAACTAAATCAAATATTTCAATAAAAATAAAAGAAAAATGTACACTAAAAAATGCTTGGTTGTTGCAAGCCAAAACTGGAGGATAAAATATGGACAAACATAGGGTTAAAAATTGTCATTTAAATTTAATTGAAAAAATTAACACGGTGTCTATATTTGATCCAACTTGAGTTACAGGAACCTAAATTGTTTTTTAAAGTGTACTAATTTTTACTCACCCTCATATTGACCCAAACCATTTCTGCTAAAGGTACATGGTTTCAGTTCAGTTTTATTGTCTGTGCAATTGAAATGCGTATAGCAATCGAATTGGGAAACAAACTAATGGTAAATTCTATAGAGTTTTAATCCAGCTTCATGAAGAGCTGCACGTAACAAATGTTAAACAAATTGAACTGCTTCACACTGCATACTTGTAATAAAATTGTTGAAAAACTGTTAAAACTTTAGCAGTTACCCTACTGTATACATAAAACTAGAACAGTGAATAACTACAAACTTCACCAAACTTTTATTAGTTGTTGTTGTTGTTGTTGAACACTAAAGAAGATATTTTGAAGAATGTTGGGAACTGGACTTCTATATTGACTTCCACAATATATAGTTTTTTTCAGACTATGGAAGTCAATGGTTACCGGAACCATTGACTTCCATTCGCTTGTTTAGTCTGACGTCACGTGAAGCAGCTTCAAACCGGTAACCATTGACTTTCATAGAATTCGTTTTTTCTACTATGGATGTCAATGGTTACCTGTTTCTAACATTCTTCAAAATATCTTCTTTTATGTTCAACAACAACAACAAAAGACATTCAGAAAGGTTTGGAACCACACGAGGGTGAGTAAATGTTCATTTTTGGTGCAAACTTTAAAAGCTATCTTTAGCATCAAATGCGGTCTTCTGGAGGTGATTGGTAATTGGTTGTAGTTTTTGAACTCTTATCAGCTGCCTCTCCCTCAGACGCAGGTCCTCACATCACTCTCACCCGAGTGAGATGGCTGAGCACATCTAGTCTGTTGCAGACTAAACGCAGAGGTAACTAGATGCCTGGTGTGGGAATGAACATTATCTTTATTGCTCTCTCTCTCAAAGAGGACTTCCAATCAGACTGGCACACACTAACCACAGGCTATGATAACATTGCACTGTAATTGGTGGTTTGCAAGATAAATCACGGAGCTAGATGGCATAACTGCTGGATAATTACATGCTCTTTACTGTGGGAGAATGAATGTGCAGCCAGTACACTTCATAAAGTGTTATTGTTAGAGGAGAAAGAAAAACGATCAGCTCATTGATTATTGAATCGTCATTATTTGTTCACAGTCGTGTCATTCAAAAATCTGTATGACTTTCTTGCTTCTGGGGAGCACAAAAGAAGAAATTGTCCACAGTTCATTGGTTACTTTTAGAAGTTTTCAAAATGTTTTCAATTTTTTTTTAATGGCAATTAACATTCTGCAATTGATTTTCTAATTCAGTTGCCTATGGGAGAAATGACTAAGAATAATAAATGACAAAAAACGGTCCAACTACTAGTTCTACAAACAAGTGTGTTCATGACTGTACAAAAAAAAAGGAGAATAATAAAATAAAAAAATATCAGTTTTCAACATTGAGCAGAACGAGCTGTTTTTAACAAGTACTGTAATAATCAATGAAAGGGAATGAGACTACAAGTCTCAAACCAAAAAGATTCCAATGGCTTCACCCGCTTGTACGTGAAGAATAATATGGTCAATAGAAAAACTGATTTTGCTTCCTAAAAGAACCTTTCAATTAACAGTTATTAAAAGAATTTTTTTTCTTTTAAGCATAAAAGAAATATCTAAAGAACCTTCTCCACTATGAAAACAAAAATCTTTTGTGCAGTGGAAAGGTGTTACTGTACTATGGGTGTTAAAGTTTCTTCATGGATTTATGAATGATCCAAAATGAAATTCTCATTTGAATCATTAAAGACAATGGCCACTTTTAGAAATTAAGGTTCCAAAATAGAGTTTTTGCAGTGATGCCATATAGAAAAAAGTTATAAGTTATACTCAGTTACAACTATACTCAGTTATAAGTATAGTTATAAAAATGTTCTAAAAACTTTTTTGTGCAGTGGAAAGTTTCTGTGAATGTTAAACTGCCTTCATGGAACCATCAATGATCCATAACTGTAATGGCAATAATAATAACTAAGCAATAATAACTTTTGAATTGTTTTCTCAATTCTATGCTTTACTATAAAATCTCCAGCTCCTATTTGTTGTAACTACACTCTTACAGATTGTTTTTCCTTTTGTATTCCACAAAACAAAAAGCCATAATGGTTTGTAATGACATGACAGAAATTGATGCCACTTTTTTTTGAGTAATTTTTGAGTGAACCTAGCCTTCAAAAACTGTATTTTTATCTTCAATATATGATAATCCCAACCAAACCAAAAAAAGATTGTAGTTTGTGCAAGGAAAGCCACTTGCACTTCCCAGTTTACCACTGCATGAGTGTCTGCTTTGGGTTCCTGTCTGCTGGTTTGCGGTGCTAGTTCTTGGATTCCCTTTTACCATTCTGAAACCACAAAACACTCTTCTGGCCTACATAATCATCTACTGATTCAGATCTAAAAATGTTTATGCATATCTCCATAAACATGTTTTGTATGATTTGCGGATGTGTCATATGCCTGTCATCGCAATCATCGGAGTCATGGCTGTCTGAACGTCAAACACAAACAGCTCTTCCTGTTCGCTCAGCGCCTGGAGCTGTTCATATAGTCAAGTGATTTACAAGAGAAAGAGACTCTGGCTCCGTTTCAAAACCAAGTGTTTCCTAGGTATCATAATGCACAATATCAGTGCAATACCATACCAATAACAGTACCTGTACCCGTTATTTGGTAAAGACACATTAACTGATTAAAGTGGGATTATAGGTGTATGGAAACATAGCTAGTAACAAATGTAAAAGACAAAAATATACATCCTTCAAAACAACTTCATAAAGAGTTGCGACACTCAGTAAAAACGTTCATTTATGAATTGGTTTGGGAGAAATGTCAATTACATGTAGGAATAAAATGACAATTTAATGCTCTATAGAATGTTATTGTGTTGTTAGCTTAACAATATGCTAGCCTTGAGAGACCTGACAGCCCTAAAATGCTGCATTCAAAAGAAACATACATTGCATGTAACCATAAACTGTGCCAAAAAAATATATCTCTTACAAAATTAATGATAGTTTTACTCAAATAAAAAAACATGGTTATTGTAGTTAAACCATGGTAACACAATACAAAATAACCATTTGTTTTGCTACTCAAATGTGGTTACATAAATGGTAATCAATATTTTAGGGTATAATTCTCGCAATTATTAAGCCAGTAACTATGTCTTTTAGCTCAATAAACTTCTCATTTGCTGCTTATTAAATGTTTTTAAGGTATTATTTGTGTTTAGGTAGGATTATGGATGTAGAATATGATCGTGCATAACATGTACTTTATAAGTACTAATAAACAGCCAGTATCTTAATAATAAAGAGGTAATAAGACACTAGTTCATAGTGAGAATTGGTACCTAAACTAAAGTGTCAGCAAAACATGATTACCATAAAACCATAGTTCATTTTCATGAGGAATACTTTAATGCTGTTAGCTTAGCAGCATGCTAACACTATTGAAATCCCAGCTATTACTTTTATCAGTGTTGCGCATTACAACTATGAGACTGTCTAATGAAAACAAAACACAAAACATCGAACTAGGTTTTGACACAGAGCCAGTCTCTTCTTCCATTTTTGTGGAGCACCACTTCCCTTTCCTTTATCCTCTTCACCATAAACTAGATGTCGCTTTGGTTTCACCCATCCTGTCTTCCTCAAGGCTTCACCAAGGCATCGCTGTCTATGGATGCGTCTGAAGAAAACGACGGATACTCGAGCACCGAGGACCCCATGAACTCTGATCCTGAGGATGAGGGAGGGAAGAAACTGGTGAGTTGTTGCAGCCCAATTTGGTGAGCCGTCCGTGCTGTTTTCTGGCTGTTGACATATTTTGTGCTTTAGTCTCCAGGCAAGTACGTGGTGGTTGCTGACCATGACAGAAGCGGACCACAGGAGCTGACTGTTAAGAGCGGAGACACTGTGCAGCTGGTCCGAGATGGAGACGATGGACGCTGGTAAGATTCATACATTCATGACTAATTAAACACTATGACAGGTCTGTGACTGCTTTCACATAGCCAACCAGTAACGAATCATACTTTTGTCTATTTAAATGAATCAGAAATTTGTATCATTTGGTATTCATAAGGATTGTGTTATGATCACCAGCGATCTAGCGTTTGCAGATCGTTGGAGAACTACACATATGCCACTTTAACCTAACTACATATCCCATCAAGCACCTCACACACCAGTTCCAGATTGCCACTGATTACAAACACACAGCTGTAGCTCATGATATATATATACACCTCACATTCACTATTACGAAGCGTTTCCTTATCTTGCCTACTGTGGTTTTGATCCCTTGCTTTGTTAATTGTTTATTTTGTTTTGCCGCCTGTCCTGACTATTGGCCTGTTTCTGACTATGCTCCTGTTTGCACCTGTTTTGACCTTTGGCTGCCTGAAGATACTCTTAAATAAACTACACGTAGATCCTCATCCCTGTTGTCCCCGACCTTACGTTACAGATTGTACAAGGGTTAAATGACAATGAATTAGCCACCGTTCAGTTTTTTCTGAATGTTTTTATGTTCGTCAGGTTTGTTCGTAACCTGCGGACCAGTAAAGAGGGCTGGGTTCCTGCTGCAAACCTGCTTACGCTCATCGGAGAGTCCAAATCTTCTCAGTCTCTCTCCAGCTCAGGTAACGCGCCGCAGTTTTTTTGAAAGAATGAACTGCTATCCTTTTGTCCGATATAACTCCTTTATATTTAAATATACTGATAACCGGCAAATTGGCTGATACATTTTATTTTCAGGTCAATAGCTACTGTATATTTCCATCCACCTATTTTTATGTACATTTTGGAATTTTGCATATAAAAGTGCTTAATGGAAATGTCAAGATATGCATAATTTTTGAAAATGCGCATAAAAATGAGTTGGATAAACTTTTTATCCAAGAAGAACAAATGCAAATAAATTACAATGGAAACACATTTGCCAAATAAATTCCAGCATCCACATCAAAAAAGATTTTTGTTTTGTTTTTTGTTTTGTTTTGTTTTGTTTTGTTTTGTTTTGTTTTGTTCAGATCATGTGATAACAAAAATGGGGGCGATGGGACAGAATTAATGGACAAACTGTAGACCTTCTACATTATAAAATATCTAAATTGTTGTTTTGGTCATTCTAAAATGCTTTAACCAAAATCATAGTGGTTCATTGCGGTTCAAATATCATCCCATGCCACTAAAAGCCACCAGACAGACGTTCATTGAGTTTTGTTTTTTAAGAGTTCATTCAGTTCGTTTTGAGTTTGAGTTTTTGCTTTCTGAGCCTCATTAATTCATTAAAGAAGAAAAAAGGTCCACAGTGACTTTTCCATACTAACCACCGAGCCACTGCATCACCCATTTTTGACTCATTAAATGGAAACGGTGCTTCATTCGAAAATATTTTGTGCGATATTCCAGCTTTTGCACATAAATCTAATGCGCATCTTTGAATGGAAACATAGCTAACGACAATAACATTAAAACTAAGCATTTATCAGCCTATATTGTTATTGTTGCCTGTATTTTTTAATTTTTACGGCAACACTTTACAATAAAATTGTATTAGTTAATGTATTTAATAACATGAATGAACAATACATTCATTACAGTATTTGTTCATGTTAACGTTAGTTAGTTGTTCATTGTTAGTTCATGTTAACTAACGGTGCATTACCTAATGTTAAAAAGCATGGATTTGGATGTTAATAATAATGCAGTTGTAAATGTTGAACTATGATTATTAATAAATGCTGTACAAGTACTGTTCATACTTAGTTCATGTTAGTAAATACTTTAACTAATAAAACTTTATTGTAAAGTGTGACTATTTTACACTAATTTACACAAGTATATGTGTGTTCTCCTACAGAAGGCAGTGGGTCTGGAAACCTCAGCACATCGTCCAGCTGCAGTGAAACCTACACAAGCTACTCAGACATTAAAGCCTGATGTTAAAGCCCCTGCGCCTGGCTCCTGGCAGCTCTACACACTGCACTTTCTACTCAAGCTCTAGTCTCTGTACTGTATTCAATCTCCTCGCCAGAGAAAGATTGGCCGTCTATACGCGCCATTCAGGATATTTTATACCGAGCGCCTCTCGTTCACAAGCTTCTCTCCTTCATAAGAGAGAGAAGAAGAAGAAAAAACTGTGATCCAGTGTTTGCTGTTCCCATTCAATCTCTCCTTTCCTTTGAAAGTATTGGTGTGACGCTGTTTGTTTCCACGTCTGCATGCATTTCCTCAAAGATTAAAAGGGTTTTTGGTGGAGTCGGCATTAACATCAGAGTAGCCTGCGGTTTTTAACTGTGCATTACGAGGACTTTAAATGTACGATCACATGAGCTTCCACTGGTTTCATTGATCTTGCGTTGAGAATTGATCAGGAGCATCTGACTTTGCTGTAGCAGCAAGACAATGAAATGTTGTTTTATATACACACGATTCCCTGAGGTTATGACAAAGTCCTGTTTGTGTATTGATCGAAAAACAGCTGTATAGTTTAAATTATTTCCTGTAAAAGAAGATTTGTACAGAAATTAACTTTTATCTCATGTTTTTTCATTAAAACAGTATATAAATCTATACATATTGTATATTATGACCACTATTGATGAATTGTCGAGTCGTTGTATTTGTCACTTTACCGTTCTGCAGCATTCACCAACAATGATTTTACAGCAACAAAAAAAAACATACCATTTTTTTTCACGTTTTATGTAATTTATTTTCCTGTATGTCACAACAGATTTCAGGTTTAGCTGGTCCGTTTAAAAGGTAAAAAGTCTGGAAAGTGATCATTGTAACCAGCAGTCAACGTCCGTAAGGTCAGAATCTTTTGTGTTACTTTTAACTAACTAATAAAGTTAGTGAATTAAAAGCCATGGTTTTTGACCCACAGTACTTCTGGGCTTAAATATTCACGTCCCCATACCTTTTTAATGTTTTCAGCAATATAAAAATCTCTGTTGGGTTCTGTCTTCATTTTGTGTGGCACATTGCTGCATGTTAGTTTCATCTCTCCGTGTTGTCATCGCAATATTTTCCCTTACGCCTGTATCTGTGTATATGTGTAAATATGTATCTAAGAGGTTGTATGAGATGAATGAATTTAAAGTGCTTAGGCTTAAATAAACTTCACTGAAACATTCGATAATTTTTTTGGATTATTTGTCAAGGAAACGTCTACATTAAAGATGACCTTTATAGTAAGTTTTGATATTGTGCACTAGGGCGGCGTGGTGGCTCAGTGGTTAGCACTGTCGCCTCACAGCAAGAAGGTCGCTGGTTCAAGTCCCAGCTGGGTCATTTGCCATTTCTGTGTGGTGTTTGCATGTTCTCCCCGTGTTGGCGTGGGTTTCCTCCGGGTGCTCCGGTTTCCCCCACAGTCCAAAGATATGCGCGATAGGTCAATTGAATTAGCTAAATTGGCCGTAGTGTATGAGTGTGAATGTGAGAGTGTATGGGTGTTTCCCAGTACTGGGTTGCAGCTATACACGCTCATTCACACACATACACTACGGACAATTTAGCTTACCCAATTTACCTGTAACACATGTCTTTGGACTTGTGGGGGAAACCGGAGCACCCGGAGGAATCCCACGCCAACATGGGGAGAACATGCAAACTCCACACAGAAACGCCAACTGACCCAGCCGAGGCTCGAACCAGCGACCTTCTTGCTGTGAGGCGATCGTGCTACCCACTGTGCCACCGTGAGGCCCTTATTTGAATGTTTAATGATAAAAGATGAATGGGGAAACTAGTGCTGTTTTAGTGCTGAAAACTATACACTTAATAATTTACTACAGTTTCCTGAATTTATTAATTTAAGTGTAAGCTCAATTTGCTTTATGGTAATAAAATGGGGAACATTTTAGGCAACCACAGGACAACGGCGCCAGTGCGCTCACTACACACCAGCTATTGGTGGTGCCATTTGATTTTTAATGAAACAGGAGTTTCAAATGAGTCAGGACCTCCGTTTAACGTCTCATCCGAAAGATGGCACTCACTGACGGTATAGTGTCCCCTTCACTATACTGGGGCATTAGGACTCACACAGACCGCCGGTTGAGCACCCCCTGCTGGCCTCTTTAACACCACTTTCAAACACTTCCCATCCATGTACTGACCAGGCTCAGCTCTGCTTAGCTTCAGTGAGTAACCGGTCTTGGGCTGCAGGGTGATATGGCTGTGGCTGTTTTATGATGATAAAAATGAGTATGGCAACTGTTAAGATATAGTTTTGACCCAGAGATACTGCATTTTTACAAATTAAGACTTTTATTTGCAGGAGGACGGTGACTCAATTTGAATATTTTTATATTATAATATTTTTTTAAATATTTACATTGTACATTGTACATATTTACACTTGTATGTCCAAAATGAAAAAAAAACACCACAGTAAAGCCTAGCATTTTTCCACAATTAGATTTTGTTTCCCTCGAATGCTTTACATACTGCAGAGATTTGCTGAAGCTGCTGTCGGTGACTCACAGTTTCAGTGTTCGCCACACACTGCGCGCGCACACAGACTTTGACTGCGACACTGTCGTTCAATAGTTCAGCAGGTGTATGACGCGATACTCCAAAACGTCGTGATTCAAAACCATGAGTCATGCGCTTTATTTTTCGCCCGTATCGCTCCATAATAACAGTCTGAACACATCCACATCCGGGTAACGCGCCTCGCTGAGGGAGGACCCGCGCGCCATCTGACCTGAGATCGGCTCGCAGATTTCACACCAAACGGACACACGGTCGATCCTAGATCATTGGCAAGCCACCCGAGAGGACGTTTGTTACAAATCACCCATCATGTCTTTTGCAGATATTCGCGTTTGAGTCAG
Organism: Danio choprae; assembly: GCA_903798125.1. Lineage (NCBI taxonomy): Eukaryota > Metazoa > Chordata > Actinopteri > Cypriniformes > Danionidae > Danio > Danio choprae. The sequence continues at coordinate 749,514 of CAIGQW010054073.1, read as the reverse complement.
TCAGTGTTTAATTCGCTCATACACACATTCCGCTGACGTTTAGCCCAGCGCGCCCGTACACACACACACACACACAGAAGAGAGAAGAGTCTGCTGGCGTGATCAGGACTGCTGCTTGCTAACACACACACACAGACACACACACACACACATATATATACAAAACACCACAGCAGCCGCAGAAGAAGACACAGTTACATCGCAGCACTGTAAGTATTCAACATTTCTGACACTACAGTTATATTGTTCGATGAATATTCAGTAAAGCGTCGAGCATGAAGGCACAGCTCTAATACTACTGTCTCTGCGTGTCTTTTATTTTGGTGTCGCACGAGAATAAGCTCAACGTACGCCCAAATATCCCGCATGTCGGGCTTGTTTTTGATAGCACACGGCGGGTTTGTGTGCGTGTTTGAGCCGTCGGAGTGTGAAGTGTTTCATTGTTGCATTGTGCTGGGATTGTGGCGCTGTGTTACATTGTGATCGGCTGGCTCAGTGTCACGCTGTGCTTCTGCTGCTGTTTGTGTTGAAGTGAAGAAGAGGCCTGAAACTGATCACAGCAGCAGGCCTGTTTGCTCACTTCAACACAAACACAAGATTGAGCTAAATTTGGTTTTATATTCGCACATTCGTTCGTTTTTGAGCAGTGACATTTTGTGACACGGTCTCTATATTATTTATTACGCTACTCTGAATGTTTCGGTCTGAAAGCGCATGTAAGTATGACTTCAAAACAATATTGGCACTATATAAATGACTGCGAACAATGTTGTGCTTTGATAGTCGTTGGCTGCTAATATGATCTCCCTATTTTGAATTTGCAAAGAGTACTTTTCTGAAATTATTATTATTATTATTATTATTCAGGAGAAAGTCCGAATGTGCGAATAGAAAACCAACTTTACGTTACCTCAATCTCTGCAAGGCCTGATTACTCTGTTTAACCTGCATTTCAGCACGATCTCACACCACATCAGCTCTGACAGATGCTGACGACTCTCTGCTGTCGTCATAATACCACACATACACGATTGAGGTAAAGTTGGTTGTTCAAAAATGAACGAATATGCGAATATAACACCAACTTTACAAGATTTACCTCAATTGACACACATGCTGTACATACCATGCTGGAAGGCTAACATTGTTGTTTTGTAATGTGATCGGCAATTAATCAAAAGCAATAATCATATTTAAAAAGCGTTTTAGTACGTATTTTTATTAGCATTACTGCTACAGTATACGTATAGTATATATACTGTATATATGAGTCATGGTGGGAAGTAAATACCAGTATAAAAAAAAAGTTAAATGATTTTCTTAGGATTTTTCACCTTTATTAGTAGGACAGTAGAGATTACAGACAGGTAAGTGTGGGGAGCATATGGGGGAAGGCTCAGCAAAGAACTCAAGCCGTGAATCGAACTCGGGTCACTGCGAGTACCTGGGTGCTAGGCCATTGGCACTGACACCAGTAAAAGAAAAATTGTTCATTTGCTACATGAAGTACAACTGTTCTGTTTTCTTATAGTTTTCTTTTTTTTTTTCTTGATTATGAATAAAATATATTAAAACTATAAATTTTATGACCTAAAATATAGTAATCTGCACTCAAAATGTTTCTTGCCAAGTAGACGCATTGTTATAGCTGTGCTAAGAAAAATACTGTAGTCAAGCGCTTTAAAAATGTGTGTATTACTGGAAAAACTATTTTAATTTGAATGAACACAATGTTTAGTTGTTCAACAACCTTGTTTGTTTGGTTCTTTTGTGTTTTATATTTTATTTTGTGCTTATTATATATTTTACAATACAAAAATAGAAAATAAAATGAAAAAATATACACTTTTTT
>CAIGQW010054073.1:704015-747652 GCA_903798125.1 Danio choprae | reverse complement strand
TCTCTCTGTCTATCTATCTGTCTGTCTCTCTGTCTAGCTATCTCTCTGTCTATCTATCTCTCTGTCTATGTCTATTTTTCTGTTTATCTCAGTCTGTCTATCTCTTTGTCTATCTGTCTCTCTCTTTCTATCTATCTATCTGTCTATATTTATTTATATATTTTTATTATTTTTGACATTTAGTTTTTACCCACATTTATATTATTAATACTCACTAATAAAAGTATATGAATACCAGTAATATCATTAGTTTATTGTACACTAATTGACTTCAAAATATAATCTGTGGTATAATTTACATAATCCATTACTGTAGAGTCATTCCATTTATTTGTTCATTTATATGTCTTTCTTAAGGTGAATCACTTGTTGTGTTCCTCATCTGTAAGTGTCTTTAAATTACAGCCCGTGCTGAATGAATAAATAAATGTAGTTTTGCTGCATGTTGAGGGCTGAAGCTGGTATTTGCAGATAGTAAACAAAGGAGGAGCTTCCTCTTTTTTTATCCTCTGCTGAAGACTGTATGAAATTCCTCGTAGAGTCAGACAGTAAACAGGACCTGTCCGTCCACTGCTGTATAAATGTGGTCGCGGGACATTCCTCCGCATTGGGCCTTTTGATGGTTCAGGTGATTTTTGTTGTCTGTGTGTGTGCGCGTGCGTGTGAAGTAAGGGTGGCTTGTGTTGCTGGAGATCAGTTTTGATTTATGATTTGTTGAGACTGAGGTGGGTCAGACCTGCGTTTTATTGCAGTCAGTGTTTGCACAGTGAGTTATTCGGTCTTTAAACATGCCCAAATTGCAGACCGCGATCATTAAAATTCCGAATACATCTGAACATCTTTATAAAGCATCATTTACAGTATGTACAGTTGAAGTAGTTGAGATTTTTATGTTTGGCGTGTGATGTGTTGAATGAATGCAGCACGAATGTGAATAGAGTCTGATCAAAGAGCAGCTGCTGACAGGTGGAGGAACAGGAAATATCCAACAGGAACAGTGGACTCTAGGACTCAAACACACACACACACACACACACACACACACACACACACACACACACACACACACTGCTTAGGTTCTTGGATCACAGGATTACCAGTCACAAGTTTCAGTAGGTTCTCTTGGGAAAAGGGTGAATATATTCCACTGATTATAAATGTGTGCTTTAGGTCACTCGCGTCTCTCTGCTGTCAGCCATGTCCAAATCACTTCATTTCCACTGCAAAAAGATGAAACGGAGAATAACCAATTCATTTAACTTAAAGGTTAAAAAATGAGAATTGTCACCGTTTCTTGTTTCAAACTTGTCTTTTTTTTGTTTGTTTTTTGTTATAAAGCTTTATGACTTTCTTCTGTTAAAACCAAAAGAAGATACTTTGAAGAATGTTGACCATTGACTTTCATAGTATTGGTTGTTCCTATTATGAAGACAGCGGTTTCCAACATTATTAAACAATTCTTTGTATGTGTTCAACAGTAGAAAGAAAGTCATGAAGGTCTGGAACTACTTGGTGTGTAAATGCTGAATACAGTTTTATTTTTGGGTTAACTGTCGCTTTAACTTAATGAACTTGTTAGGTTGAGGGTGGAATGAATGGATTTGTTTTGAGTTAAATCAAATCTGAAGTAAATTAACTTTTTGTCTCAAATTCATGTAATTAAAGCTACTTTTAGCCTGAGGTGGAATGTCAGGTCTTTACTGTTATTTATATATGGATGGATGGATGGATGGATAGATATTATTATTATTATTATTATTATTATTATTATGTTTTTTTTAACTATTTTTAGATTTGGTTATATGTAATCAGTGTTGTTAATTTTAAATAAAATTAAAACTATATATTTTTTTTAATTTCACTAGGAGTTATCAACACTGATTGCATATAACCAAATCTAAAAATAGATTTAAAAAAATTTGGCTAAATGACAAGATGTTTCTTTGGCAGATAACTGAAATAATGTTGACTGGAGTTTTTCTGTTTATTTACATTTGTTTTAATTACACTATGGGACTTCTGTTCTCTGTTCCAACAACTTTTCTTATTGGCCTGTTATAAAGTTTGAAATAATATTCAGAACTCATTCACAAAACATTTGAATGCACACATTTTTTTGTGTGAAATGTGTGTACAGAGTCCCGATTCATAAAAACACTTTTGTACTTAAATTAAGTGTACAAAAAAATTTAAGAAGAACTTATTCCACAGATGCCCAATACTTATGTTTGTCCATTTTTTTCTGGTTTCCATCTCTGACAGTAAAACAAATGTCTTAGTGGCCTTTCATTATCATTATCATTATCGTTCATTATCGTTGAAGTTCTTTTTCTTTTGCTTCAGTGCCATAATTGTCTTTCTCTACGGGAAAGTTCTTATATGGAGCTCATTTTCATGTTTATTATGCAAATTTCTAACATTGAGCACACAGACACTCATTAAGAAGACTTCAAAAGACAGAAGAACAACTTTAAGAACAAGCTTGTGTGTGCATGTACGTGTTGTGGATTATGTGGAAAGTTTTTGGGAAGTTCAAATGTGAAAAATGTATGCGATTTATTAGTGAATAAATGGTGGCTCAGTGGTTAGGACTGTTGCCTCACAGCAAGAAAGGTGCTGGTTTGTGTCCCGGCTGGGTCAGTTGGCATTTCTGTGTGGAGTTTGCATGTTCTCCCCGTGTTGGCGTGGGTTTCCTCCGGGCGCTCCAGTTTCCCCCACAGAATTGGGAAAACAAAATTGGCCTTCATGTATGTGTGTGTGTGTGAATGCAAGAGTATATGGGTTTCCCAGTACTGGGTTATGACTGGAAGGGCATCCGCTGTGTAAAACATATATGCCGGAATAGTTGGTGATGCTGTGGCGACCCCTGAGAAATAAGGGACCAAGCTGAAGGAAAAGGAATGAATGAATATTAGTGAATGAGACCTACTGTTTGGGTCAATCATGCAAATTATAATTTAAAAACCAGGCAATAAACTGCCGGTACTGTTTCTGTTATTTTAGGGATTTATTTCTCAGTGTACAGAAAACAAAATCCCCAAATAACACTGGTTTAAAAACAGATTCGATGCATTCAATCCATTAACATGTGGTGTCTGTTTCATTTATTTATGTATTTTATTTTATTTTTTACTTCAGGTTGTAAAGAAAGAAGTCTAAGGCCGCTACCATGCCACTATTTGGTAAATCTCACAAAAGTCCCACAGAAATTGTGAAGACTTTGAAGGACAACCTCTCCATCCTGGTCAAGCAGGACAAAAAGACAGAGAAGGTAGGAGATTTTGTTACTGTCAAGTGAATTACAGCTGCTGATAACACATTATTCACTGTAGGAATTATATCAGGTAACCATTAAAGTAGTGTTGGCATGAAGAAATTGCCCATTTTGCAGGTTGATTTTGATTGCTGGCTCTTTTTTTTTTTGGAAGATTGCAGTAGATTGACGCAGTACGGTATGCTTTACTGGCCCTTTACTACATTTGAATAAGCCTGAATGGTGTAAAATTGATTGCATCTACACTGAAAACAATGACAAGGGGTTCAGTGCATTTAGCACCTTCTTATGATGGATTACATCTGCTTTTATACTGAAAGGCCACTAAGACATTTGTTTTAATTGTTCCCCAAATCCAATAATTGTTTTCCAGTTTGGTTTAAAATTTTTTGGTGACATTTTAAATTAGTGGTGTAACGGATCACAAATCTCATGGTTTGGATCACATTATGTTTTTTTAGTCACAGATCGGACCATTTTTCAGATCAGCCAAAAAGGGGAGGACGGATATAATTTGCTTTCCATTTATTACCAAAACGGTACAGCAAGAAACTTTTGGTTTTAACAAACAGAACTTAGAACCTGTCATTTTATTAAAAATAAACTGAAGAAATAATCAGCTGAATAAAATAAATTGTAAAATATTCAGTACTTCATTGCTACATGTATCATTTTTGAAGAATTATTCAGTGGCATATTTTTGATGGCTGGTTGTCACCACCTATTGGTTAAATAATGTAATTGCTGCCTACAACTTTCATTTTTGAGCATTGTTAACTGCACATGACGGTGATTTTAATCTTTACCATAAACATCAGTGGTGTTATCTAAACTATAAGCTGTTATCCCAGAACGTCTGTGTTATTTGACTGTTTGTAACTTCATAACTAACTCAAAAGACTAAAGACTGAATCTCTTTCTTGAGTTTTGCGTTTTTCAAACACTGATTTGAATGCAGCGATTCGAAGGATTAATAAACCTATGCAAATCACCATTATTTATAATTTGTGTTGTGTGGGTGTTGAGATCCCGATCTTTTAATGATTAATCATGCAGCTTGCAGTGAATGCATTTATGCAGGCTAAACAAGTAGTGACTGAAAACACCTTTAATAACCTAAGAAACCCACCACATCCTGAATAACCTGCAACAACTTCTTCCGTCATCATCATATTTTACAGGAAATCCTAATTGCTTTCATGCATGTGTGAATCCGTTACACTCCTTGATCCGTTACACCTCTATTTTAAATGTTATAATACATTTTAGTAATGTAAAATCATGTGCAGTTTTTGAAAGTGTTAATTTAATTATATAAAATTATATTTATATAAATTATAATTATGTAAAATACCTAAAATTATATAAAGTTATGTTTTAGGAACCCTATGATAGACATTTATCTTTTTCTTATCCAGTTGCTGGTAATTGTGAAATACATCACACTTTTTTTTTATTTATTTAGTTTATTACTTTGTGAATTACATTCTGCTGTACAACAAGACTTTTGTAATGAGTTAATGTTGATGATTGTGTACATGACATGTTGGTAGTTATTAGGGCTGCACCATATTGGAAAAAAACTGACATTGTGATATATATTGTGATATGAATGTAATTTCCAAACTCTATTTGGAAAGAATCGATACTTTTACATTGATTGTGATGATTTTGTAGGGCAGTGAATCTCCATAAAACATAGCAAAGTACAAGCATAAATGAATGAAACAGAACAAAGTACAATTTAAATAAACAGTGTTTGTTTTGGTAAGTCGAACAATATTTAGGTACAAAAAAAAACACTTCATGCATTAGTCAACATGTGAAGTGGATCAAATCTTTCTTCAAGGTTGTCCTAAAACTATTCAACAACAATCATTTGTGCCTAAAGACAGTTTTGAGTTTTCTTTTCTTTTTCTTTTTTTTTTGACAACAATAGTCTTCATTATAGAAATAATTACAAACAATTCAATCTTTGTTAATTGTTTTTTTGTTTATGAATTTGATAATTGCCCAAATGGCTTAAATCGTACATAATCAGACCTTTTAAAAAAAAATCTTTCACTCTTTTAGGGTTAAACTGTGTTTTCTGTTTAATTACAATGCAAACTTGACATTGTAAATCCTGCGATGTCAATATTGCGGATGCACGCATTGCAGTAGTAGTTATTTTAGTAGTTATTTTTGCCACAGGGCCCAAAAGTGCGCAGGTTTAGTAAATGTGCCACTCTGTGTTTACCTTTGTCCACATGTCAGATTTTTTCTCACTCATTTTTCCCACGATTTGTTCATCCAGAAGCTCTTAGACGATTGCATAATGAGCGAGATGCTCAACGTTTACACGCATTACAGCTCTTTTCGGCTCTTTTCAGTATAGTTATAAACGTATTAAATTGAATGCAGCTTGCACTGTTTAATAAGATGTTGTTAATTGGCATCAGTGGTTTGAAGAGGAAACATTTAAATCAGTGAAACCTTTTTATTCGGCAAAAGGAACTTTCATGGTGAAAAAAAATCTTTAATTAAAATCTTCTTCACCGTAAGACCAACGCTTTTTAAGAACTACTAAAAAGGGGCAAAATCTGCTTGAAATTATGTTAAATCCTCATTTGGCATGAATAGAATATTAAGGTAGATAAAACAAAAACATTTAGGGCTGCTCTGATTTATGGCCACCGAAAATGTGATTTTTGGTTTTCAGCCAAATATATGAGCTAAAATAAAAGGCTATGCAGGCTATCAACGCTGGTTAAAGGATGCCTCTCGACTCGTTCACTGTCAATAACATGTGGTTATTTTATAGGCTTTTGTTTTTAAATAGTATAGTTCAGATTCAATTTTAAATGTCTATTGATTTGTAATAATTATGTATTTATTAACTAATATAAACTAAATATAAACTCATTTATATTTGCATCCAGTAGTTTCAGCTTCCCAGAAGTTTAATTTCTCTGCATTTTTACTAACATTTGTTATAATGGATTATTAAAAAAAAAGAAAGAGAAAAAAAAAAGAATTAAAATATGATATTTTTAAAATAACATTTGAGTTTTGATGAACTCAATAAGAGCAGTCACACTTTACAATAAGGTTGTATTAGTTATAGTTAGCTAATGCACTTACTAACATGAACAAACAGTGATCAATACGTTTATTGCATTGTTAATTAATGTCTGTTATCATTAGTAAAAATACAGTTGTTCATGTTAACTTCTAGTGCATTACCTAATGTTAACAAGCATGAATTCGTATTTTAATAATACATTAGTATATGTTGATCTATCATTAATAAATGCTGTATATGTATTGTTCATTATTAGTTCATGTTCGTAAATACATTAACTGACATTAACTAATGAAACTTTATTGTAAAGTGGGACCATAAAAGCAATAAACAAGTTTAATTATTTTAAAATGTTTGTTCGTTGCAGGTTGATTGTTCTTGCTAATGTGCAGTTGTTTGTTGAGCCAGAACACAACACTCATCCCTGCCATCATACTCCCCTTCACTTGTGGTGTTTGGTGGCTCTAAAATCAGTTTGTCTTTCATAAATCATCTTTTTTTTGTTCAAAAAGGGTGTCTTAAACAAATGACCTTATCTCAGTGGGTGAAATGTTAGGGGAAAAAATGTCATCCGAATTGTTCAACCATAGAAAGCTCTAAGTCTTTATTATGTAGCTTTTTTTATGTACTTCTCCATTTTCCGCTCCGCTACAAATTCACCTCACTCATAGATTCTAATCACAACTATTCAAGTAACACTGTAATTCCTAATCTGTCATGTACATTAGATAAACAGTCATGGGTAAACTTGACCCTGCGGCGCTTCCAGCAACAGCTCTGCTTCCTGGAATGCCTCATATTTGTGCTGTGAGTAGAAAGATGTCAGAGAGGTGGGAATGTCTCTCCTGTGCCGGACCTCTGGCTCATTTACACCTGCCCGCTAACATCCTTTTCAGCAGCTCTGTGCTAAAGTCAAGCGTTTGAACGGCTGGAAACCTGCTGATCCTGAGAGCCCGGAGGAAAATCCCTACACTTCTCCATACCTTCAGCCATATCAACTACTGATAAATTGATAATGGTGTTCTGTGTATAATGAGATTACCTATCAAATTACCCAGAATCCTTGTTCAGAGAGGATTGTGATGTATGATGTAACAGATGTTCTGTATACTGATGCCTGGAAATGGCTGATGTGTGCTGAATGATCAGTATTGTCTGTATTGATAATCTAGTGATTTGTGTGTGTGTCTGTGTGTGTCTGTGTGTCAGGCTTCAGAAGAGGTGTCGAAGTGTCTGGTGGCGATGAAGGAGATCCTGTACGGGACCAATGATAAGGAGCCGCACACAGAAACGGTGGCTCAGCTGGCCCAGGAGCTCTACAACAGCAGTCTGCTCATCTCACTGGTGGAGAACCTGCAGGTCATCGACTTTGAGGTCAGGATGCTTTATTTAACAAATGAATACTTTTGCATGGATGCGTTAATCAGAAGTCACAGTTAAAGACCTTTACACAGTTCCAAAAGATTTCAGATCCGCATAAATGCTGTTCTTTTAAATGTAGCATTTTTCAGGTTTTATCAAAGTTTCCAGAAAATGATGCAATACAACTGTTCAAAATAGATGATGATATTATAGCTTTATATTGAGTGCCAAATAAGGTTATTATATTTAACTAAAATCTTAATTATTTATATTTGTTTTGACAATAGATTTTTTTTAATAATGTAATGTAATATTTTCATTTAGTTCAAATTAAACTCACCAAAATCAAAACAATATGTAAAACCTATATATTATTTAATGTTTATACATTTTATTTTAACAAATTTTTATTTTCACTTATTTTTATTAACTTTATTTTTATTTGATTAATTTTAATTAATTGATTTTTATTTTATTTGTAATTTATTTTATTTTAATTGTTTCTTTTTTTTTTCCATTTTAATTTATTTTATTTTTGTGTAATTGAATCTAATTTAGTTACATTTTTATTTAATTTATTTAAATAAAAATTTTATTTATTTGTTTATTTTATTTTTTATATTTACTTTATTTATTCTTTTTTGTTTAAAAACACAATAAAATCACTAAAACTTTCACATGAAAATCCGAAAATATTGTGCCACTGAAGACTGGAGTAATTATTATGCAAACGTTGATTATTTAGTTGAATGGGGACCTATAAATGTATGTTTGTTCAGTTGAAGAGCAAATGATCAGCCCTCCTTTCAAAGTTAGATTATTTCAAATATTTCTCAAGTGCTATTTAACAGAGAAGACTCTTTCAACACCTTTTTAAACAATTATTTAGTAACTAATTTCTAATAGCGAAGTTATTTCATCTTTATCATGATGACAGTACATAACATTTTACTAGTTATTTCACAAGATATTCGTCTTCAGCTTAAAGTACAATTGAACCCCTTAACTGGGTTGATTAGAGGAAGTGAGGTTAATTAGGCAATCATTAGACAACAGTGGTTTATTTTGTAGCCAATCAATTTAAATTTATGTAAAGGATCAAAAAAGGGGGCTAATGATACTGACCTTATTGTTATTCCAGCCAATCTAAAAGAAATATGATTGTCTCCAGAAGAAAAATATAATAGGAAGAAATAATGTGAAAACTATCCTGGTTCAGTTAAACATCACTTGAAACTAGCTTTATTAAACTTTAATAAATTAAATATGCAAAAAATAATACCCAAAGAATAAAATATTTGGGAATAAAATAAAGGGGACATCCGCTGCGTAAAACATATGCTGGATAAGTTGGCGGTTCATTCCGCTGTGGCGACCCCAGATTAATAAAGGGACTAAGCCGAAAAGAAAATGAATGAATGAATGAAAATAATGGGGAAATATTTGAAAAATAATACAAATTTCACAGGAGGGCTAATCATTTTGTCTTAACTTTATTTTCAAATCAAGTAGATTGTTGAACATAACTGGCATCTTGTCAAATAAAAAAAAAGTTGTATTAATCAGTGTAATGATATTGTGTGTGTTTGTTTGTGTGTTTGTGTGTGTGTGTGTGTGTGTGTAGGGTAAGAAAGACGTCTGTCAGATTTTCAACAACATCCTGCGTCGTCAGATCGGGACCCGCAGCCCGACGGTGGAGTATTTCTGCTCCCGTCAGGAAGTGCTTTTCATCTTACTCAAAGGGTGAGAGAAACGAGCGCTGTTCCTCATACATGTTTCCTAGAAGCTGCTTTCATTAAAGAGCTTCACAACCACCAGTTCATCCATTCCAGCAGTTTAACAGTATACAGATGCATCAAGATCAAAGCACAGCACATCAAATGCATTTCACCTCCTCAAGACTCATTTTCATAATGATGGCATTACTGTGTGATTTGTGCAGGTATGAGACTCCTCAGGTGGCGTTGAATTGTGGGATTATGCTGCGCGAGTGCATCAGGCACGAGCCTCTCGCCAAAATCGTCCTCCATTCTGAACACTTCAAAGATTTCTTCAGCTACGTGGAGATGTCCACGTTCGACATCGCATCTGATGCATTTGCCACTTTTAAGGTGAGCGCTTCACATATTACACAGTCTTTGATATGAATCAATATGTCTCGTTCTATTATCAGCATTACAGTAAATAACAGTCATTTTATGCACAGAGAAAGCTGATTTAATGCAAGCAAAGTGTCTTCAATGTTTCAAATAAAATATGGGAATATAAAATGTCAAAATATGATTCTGTCACCAGATATATTTGTGCAAAAAATGACCTGTTATTGACATGTTTTGAAAGATAAGTGATCATGCAAAAAGCTAATGTATTAAATGATTTAAAATTTATTAAACTTAAGCCCATACATTTTATATATATATATATATATATGTGTGTGTGTGCGTGTGCGTGTGTGATGTGTAATGTGTTTTTATATATAGTGCATTTACACCCAAATTGCTTCACAATCACGAGGGGGGGGGTCTCTCCACACCACCACCAGTGTGCAGCATTGCACAATGGGTATTTGGCCAGGACACCAGAGTTACACCACTACTCTTTACGAGAAGTGCCATGAGATGCAATGGACCTCGGTTTAACGTCTCATACAAAAGACGGTGCTCACTGACAGTACGGAGTCCCCTTCACTTTACTGGGGAATCAGGACTCATACAGACTGCGGGTTGAGTGCCCCCTGCTGGCCTATTTATTTTTACATTTTATTTATTTTTATTTTTTTATGTATTATTTTATTATTATTTATGAATGAAAACAATTGTCAATTTCATTTTTGTGTGTGTGTGTGTGTGTGTGTGTGTAGCCTGGAAATTATTCATACCCTGATTTAAACTTTTAGTTCCAATGTAAATAAAAGCTGAGAAATATAATAAATAAGTTTGTGTTCCTGTAAGGAAAGTTAGCATAATTTAAAAGATAAATGACATCATTACAATAAAATAAAGTAAATAAAATTATTTTGACCTAAAAAGCCTTGAACAATGCACCTGAGCTTTTTAACAATTGACTAAAAACAATATTACACAGAAAAACAAGAACAGCTTTTAAAATGTAAAAATAAGACAGTATATCTCCTCCAGTTTTTAGAATAATTCATGATTAATTCTATTCAGATAGAGTTATTCAAGTCATCTGGTTAACATTCTTGTGGGTTTTTATTTTCATATTGCAATTAATAAATGGATCTAAAAAACACAGGATTTGCTGAATGTGAAATTAATAATGAATTAATATTTGTTTCTCAACAGGACCTGCTCACGAGACACAAGGCTCTGGTGGCGGAGTTTTTAGAACAGAACTACGATGCGGTAAAATCTTATTTTTTTTTTCACAAATAACTCTTCTCACGCAGTTCTGCAAAGCTGCGATTGTTCAACAATTCTTGCTGCTCTTTTCCAGGTTTTCGATAACTATGAGAAACTGCTTCATTCCGAGAACTACGTGACCAAGAGACAGTCGCTGAAGGTGCGTGTGTGTGTGTCTGTGTTCGTTCAGACGTGTGGTTTCTGTCATCCGTCTTGTCATTAATGTCATGTTTGTGTGTGTTATTTACTGGACAGCTGCTGGGTGAACTGCTCCTGGACAGACACAACTTCACCGTCATGACGCGGTACATCAGTAAACCAGAGAACCTGAAGCTCATGATGAACCTGCTGAGAGACAAGAGTCCCAACATCCAGTTTGAGGCCTTCCACGTCTTCAAGGTACCCATATTCTTATTTCCTCTGTTTTCTGCCCTGGAAAACACAATATGTAAAAAACAAACAAAAAAAAACCCCCTGCAAAATATCTAGTTCAAATTGTATTCAAAATCAGAATTGGCGTGTCACAAATGATAGTATGTTGACAGGACATTTCATGCAGATATCTTGGGAATACTTCTGAGAAAAATGGTAAAGTGTTCAGTTCTTATTTCCCCCACTGTATGTCAATTTTAAAAATGTTTTGTAGACGTGAAACTACTTCAGAACACAAGGGAAAGACCGTTTTTGCCTACATCATTATCATTTAAAAGTAGACATGTAACTATTCAAGATGTTTATTGTTTTGAGAGGCCCTCCAATATATTCACATTCAGGGCGTACTTACACTAGGTACTGTTGCCTTGAACCATGCTGAAGCGTGATTGTCCCCCCTTCCTGCTCCCCCAACAGCCTGCACTCACACTGCATTTACCTTCTGAGCCAACTCTGGGTCTGGGTAAACTGATACGAGTATTCAGTTTAACAGGAAGAGAAGCGCTCTCGCTCAGCACAGTGGAGATTGCTGTAGTTATATCGTTTTGTATTAGTTTTAGTCGTTTGGGATGCAGTGACACGTAGTCAAATATTTTGGTAACAGATCCACCACTTTTGACTCTCATAAATGATCATAAAAGTCCTTGTGCTGCAGGTATTAGGAGGGTTGCTGAAGGTGCCGCTGTCGTGCAGTGAGGGGTTTGTGTCTTTCATAAACTATAATTTCGTGTTCATTGAAAAGTAAGAATGATTCAAAAAATCCATATGAAACCGTCCCTTAAAAGTGACGTCGTGTCTTCAGTTTTGCGCTCAGGCATGCTTTGCACTCACACTACAAGCGTACCGCGCCAAAGCCCAACCGAACCGCGATCTGGCGCACCTCTTTCAACCGGCCCAGGGCCAGCCAACTGAACCGTGCCTGAACCCGATTCGGAGCACTCACACTTGTCTAACAAAGCGGGAAACTCACCTGTGCACAGTTCAGATAGCATCGTGTGAGTGCACCCTCATTGAAAGTGTATTTTATGCTCTACATTCTAAATCCTACAAGAGAATATATGGAGAAAAGCTTGAAATAGCTGTTCATTAAGCTGTTCATTTTGGTAAAATCTTTCTATTTTTTTTGTTTGTGTCTCCTCAGGTGTTTGTGGCCAATCCAAATAAAACGCAGCCCATCGTAGACATTCTGTTGAAGAACCAAACCAAACTCATCGACTTCCTTAGCAACTTTCAGAAGGATCGTACAGACGACGAGCAGTTCAACGACGAGAAGACGTACCTGGTCAAACAAATACGAGACCTAAAGAAACCTGCCTCCTAAACTCTAGCTACATCAGTATTAGGAAAACAACAACAAAAAATATATTAACAATAATAATTCTATTTAAAATCTTGACAAATTTGTCGTCTTAGTTCTGAGGCTTACAAAAGAAGGTTCCTCATCGTTGACGTTCTCCGTTTCTTATTTGCGTTTCCCTCTCGTGATTTAGATTTTTACTGCGAATGTTTTTGTGCCATGAATAGGATGTTTTAAAAGTAGGAATCAGCCAGTTTGAGTTACAGGAAGAATCGACTGCGAGACGCGTGTCTGTGGAGGAGGAAGTACAGGTAAACTTTCATTTTCCGTTTCTGGATGTTTTTTTAATTTTTTTATCTCGATTCCTGGAGACTCGACAGTGGCACGATACGGCAGAAAAGATTGGTTTTATTGCTGGAGAAGATGAAGAGCTGTTGATTTCCTCTCTGTAACTGCACTAAACCTGCATTCCTGCTTTGTCGAGCGCATATTTCGTTATTTTTTTCACGACACTACCAAACCCGATCATTTCCTCTCTGTTCTGTTTGTGTTTTCTAAGAATTATTTAGAAGGAAGAATTCATTTATCAGTATTTTAATGAGCGTTTATCTGAAGCAGGAAGAGCGTCTGTGGCTTTATTTTTGTTTTCTGTTTTTATTTCATGTTTAATTTAGCTGATTTTACTCTTTAAGGTGGTTGCCATTTTTTTTTAGAAAGAAGAATCTTGAAAAATCAACTTTGGCACTAAGTGAACCGGTGTAAATTCCAGCTCTAGATTTCAACGTAGATCAGTTTTCCCTGCAACGCTTTGGTTTTACTATTCTCACTATAGTATCCTCTGCGCTACAGTCTGTTAACTTCAGTGCATCAGACTGAAGTACTTTATACTGTAGTGCAGCTGTAGTGTAATACTATAGTATTTCCTTTTACTGTAGTATGTATTTTGTGCTATAATTCAGCTGTCTTTGATGAATTGGACAGAAGTAGATTGATGCGTAGCTGAAAACCAGATGAAATGAGGACACAAATGTATAAAACAGGTGCCTTTTTGTTCTTTTTATTATTATTATTATTATTATTATTATTATTATTATTTGAGAAGAAATATTGGAAGGGGGAGCTTAATTTCTTTTTATTGTTTTGAATATGTTCTGATTGAGCATATTTAGCTTGATTAAGCAATGAACCTCTTTAACTCGCTATATTTGAGTTATGCTGTTGAAGAAAATTCATTAAATTTCATTCTTTTTTTCCTCTACGGTTGATCGATTCAGTTTATTTTGTATGACGTGTTTTGTACGGGATGAAATATGGTTTGAGGTTTGAATCCGGTTTGAAAGGAAAACCCATTTCTGTTCTCCTAAGGCAATTGCATTCAACTCTAAAATCCGCCTCAGCCACATTTATTGAATATTTGTCAGCCTTTACATTGAAAATGCCAAACCGTGTGTTCACAGTTTGAAGTCAAAATCTTTCCTACTACAAACACAGCTGCGGTTTCCATCTGAAATGCTAAAAGTACCATATCAATAAAGACCAAGTGAAGCATTAGCAGCATCATTGACTCCTCTTCTCTTTTTTCCCGGCAAAAAATTGTGCAAATTTGTGCTCTGAAAATTAAGGAAAATTCTCCATTTTTAATAAATATATTTTAGACGAACACATGATAAAACGGCTGTCTTGTCAATTTGACAATTAATGCGCAATTATAAGAACCAAACACCCCCAAACCTGGTTTCTGAAATGCATTTACAGTACGCTAAACATAAAACGCTGATTTGCAGCATATGAGGATGGCAGGTTCAAATGTTCTTGGTCATCAGGATCTTGGAGAGTTTCTGATGTACAATATTAATTTAATCTGAAAACATTGCTGTCATACAGACAGAAGAGCAGCTTCGTCTAAGATCGCAGTCTTTTATTGCACTTAAAACTGCTTTCCTCGTCTCTTCGTTTAAAGCAACCATCTGCAACAAAAACATATAATATAGATTTTACCATTAAAATCAAGATTTCCGGTACTACTAAATAATTCACACACACACACATATATATAATTTTTGTTGAAATAAGACAAAACCCACTTGCTGTAGGGAGAGAAGCTTGTTCTGAAGTGTTTCTAATGGAAGATCTCTGTTGCCACTGCAAAAAATATAATTAAGAGAAATTTTAAATAACAAAAAATAATCACAATTATTTAATGATTTTGAACAGAACATTAAAAATAAAATTGATTTGAATCGGTGATTTATTGACTTACTAGAAGGTTTCTTACTATAATGCTTGCTGAATGTGCATTGACTCACTCAAAGAATTGTCTGATTACAGATGAATTGGTAGTTTTTGTCTTGGGGTTTTTCTTGGATTGTCTTGCATGATTTAAAGACTTCACTGCTGATGCAGATTTTTGATTTTTTTACAAATTCTTAAAAAAAAAAAGCATGAAAAAGACTTATTTTTTAAATGGATGAATAAGAATATTTCAGCAATTTTCTGTTTTATAACCGGATGAATCAGCGTTTTTGAACAATTCATTTGAATGATTCTGAGACAAAAGCTTCACTTGGTGAATCTGCATTTTTCCTGAATTTCAGTGGCTCAGGCAAAGCAGTGTTTCATTACTGGATGTATGAATCAGTAGTTTTTATAGGATTGCCGTGAATGATTCAGTGACTCAAAGACTTGATTGATTGATTTTTCATTGATAAACTTCTAAAGACTACCTCCTTTGTTTATTTTTAAAGCAATTTTCTTGATTCAATTAGTGGCTCAGAGTTGTTTTATAACTGGATAAATTAGCATTTAATACCAATCTCTAGAATGATTCAGTGACAAACAAAAGCTTCACTTGCTTCACTTAGTTCAACTGTTTGAAAATGCAGATTCACTGACTCAAAGAATTGTCCATTACTGTATGAATCAGTATTTGAATCTTTGTCTTGAATAATTTAAAGACTTCGTTTAATAGATCAGCATTTTTTTTTACAAATTCCTTAAAGGTGCAGTATGTAAGTTTGACACCCAGTGGTTGAACTAGGTATTGAACTCCTGGATCAAAACAAACGCGAGTGCAGGTTGCCAGATTGAGGACAGGAGCGAGAGATTTAAACTGTTCTATATAAAAGCAGCGGCACCCGATAGAAGGAATAATTTCCATATTAAAAGGAGTTTTTGTCCTAACCAACACCTTGAATGGATATATTAGTAACGGCTTATATTTCTCACAGGTGAACAACTGAAAACTGACAATGATCACCTCAGGTACACCTCATGTGCTTTATTAGGTGTTAAATGCTAACAATGGGAGTTTGAATGCCGTTTTACATGACATGTATTGCCATATACTGAAAGCAGCAGCAGATAGTTCACCTCAGATCTTGAAGATAAAATAAACCATTTGAAATTGCACTTTAGAACTGAACACATATCAGTGATTCAGCATCCACATTTAATAATGCTAAAGAGGGTTAATATGTATTAAATAGATTATAAACCTTACCATTTCGTGACTGAGTGCAAAAAGTGAGTGTTAAATTTTGCTATAAAGTTTCCTCTGGTGCAAACACCCAAATTGCTTATTCTTGCTTATCTGGTCACAAAGCGTGTTGTTAGGACACGAGGTTACAATGTAACCTGCTCACCTAATGTTGACGTTCGTAATATTTATATTATTTGCTAATTAATAACCTCACGTGGAAATCTGCTTCTTATTTAGGAGTCTGCTACTGTCCACCGGAGGTCGCATTTCGGTCACGGACGCATGCTTTCAGAGCCTTTCTGTATGATTGAATGAATGAAATACGCAGTTTTCCACCAAGGCAGCCGGGTTGCTGAAATACAATTGGCTAAAGTGGCCGTGGGCAGGTTAAAATGACCAAAACAAAGACAGCCGTTCCGGCACGGAAAACACATTTCCAAAGCAGAATAACAGACTTCAGCGTTGTTTTTCAGATAAACAGGAATGTTCACTTAATATGTTTGCAGATATTTAAGAAACATGCTATGGTATTTTTATGCTTTAGAAGAGTCAAAAGCTTACATACAGCCCCTTTAAAATTATTACAACAAAGACTTTTTTTTACTGGATTAATAAGCATTTTTGAGCAACTTTTTAAACTATTCTTTAACTTACTCAAAGGTTTATTTTATAACTGGATAAATCAGCATTTTTCACCAGTTCTCTTGAATTCATTGACTCGCTCAAAGAATCGTTTCACCACTGGATGAATCAGTTGTTTTTGAACCATTTCCTGGAATGATTCAATGACTCAGATTTCAGTTGTTTTATTATTGGATGAATCAGCATTTTTGAACGATCCTCTTGAATAATTCAATATCTCACTCTAAGCCTAAATTCTAACATTTTTCCTGGTGTTGATAACTATAACCATTTCTCAACAAATAAAAAAAACATTGCTGAATTGATGCATTTCGTTAAGCTAATAATCATCTCACGTGCACTTACAATAAACTTCTGGACGCCGCTGAGTTTGTTGAACCTGAGGTAGGAGATGTCGTGTTTGACTTTGTTGCTGTCCAGGTCAGTGGTGTAGATCTGCTTTATTCCAGCGCAGCCAATCAGAGGCACACACTCGTCACACGGGCACTTGGTCACAAACATCATGGTGTTCTCCTCTGCTTTGATCTCTGCGCTCCTGCACATCCATGCAGCAGTAAATGAGAAATGGACAAATATGCAGATATATCATCAAAGTCCTTGCTGTACTTAAGATTTCACTTACACTTGATATTTACATTCAAAATGTCAGAGTAATGATGTTTTGTAGGTTTTGATGCATTAAAATGTTTTTTTTTATTAATAATTTCTCAGCTAAAAATACATTTTTGTTAAGTGTAATAACATGGTTAAACCTGTTACCGTTAAACATTTGGACGTTTACTCAATAGAGACGTTACTGAATGAATACAATTCTGTCATTTAGTCCATTTGATTGCGCACTGCGGGAATGCCGGGAGGTGATGGTCAAAAATTCAGTACAAGTGGCCTTAACCCCAGAATTCCCCTTTTTAAGACCTCGTGAAATAAAAATGTATACTCTACATAATGTGTGCAATATTGACAAAAGTGATATATCAATATTTTTTGTTGTTATTGATCAAATCTATTAATCTGTAATTTATTTTACAAATTACAAAATGGCCCTGCGCACTCCCTCCACATGCACATATGATAATTGTTGGATTTTTTTCGTTCTGTTCAGTCCAACTTTCTAAAATAACACCACAAACTCATTTTATTTCAAATTTAACTCAAGAACCTGTGTTTGTTTTCAAGTACTTTCCAGGCCTTGAATTCGCGTGTCTGAAATTGAAGTACTTTCGAGGATCCTGGAAACCCTGCATGAATGAATTTGAACCATTTGATGTTCACATGCGCATCCAAAATAATATTGCGGATCGCTGCTATGAGCTTCACCTGAACGTGAGCGCGTTCTGCTCCGCGTGAAGGATGTATCTGTATTTCCGGTTCTGTCTTTCCTCCTGCTTGTGGTCCATCTGAGGATACTCTGCGTACTGTGAGCCCACTGGATAAGCGTTGTATCCGCAGCCCACTAGATAAAGCTGACCCGTGCCATCACACTGTGACTGCAGAAGAAGAGAAAAAGAAGAGCTGTCTGTATTTGAAAACACAGAAATGGTGAAGGGTTCCCTGCAGTTTTTCACTCACCTGTTTTCCCTCTGCCCAAATAACTGCACCGACTCCAACCTTAGGATCCTCTACAGAGACAAAGATGAGTTAAAATGTGTAAAAAACACTTAATACTGTTCTATTTGTTCACATTAGTTAACCTTAATAATTAGCAGGAACTACCAATAAATAAAACACATGTAGTCAGCTTAAATGAGTTCATTCTAACAGTAATTTAACATTCAAATTAATATTTTTGCTGCTTGTTCAAACTACTTATTTAAAATGAGTTGAACCAACACAATTCTTTAGCTTTTATTGGGGACAACTTAATTGTTTTATGTTCAATCCACTTAAATTTCTAAAAGCTATTAATTAATTTGTGTTGGGCCTTTTTTTTTTAACTTGTATTTCTAACATTTTATTTACTAGAGCAGTGTTAACATTAAGCACCTAACGAATGTATAGCTTATTATTAGCTAATGTTTGTGAAGACTTTAACATTATTACACGGCTCTCTGGAATACTTGCTTCTGATTGGTCAAACATGGCATTTCCTATTCCCATGTAACCACCACTGAAACTAATAACAAAGCCAATAGAAGATTACATATAATAACAATCAAAAGTCCCCTAATAACACTAGAAGCTCGAAACTTGAGATTACCAAAAATATCTTATGGCATTACATCCGCCAGCATGACCTCAATTACAGACCCTGAAAAGTTTTTTGTTTTTTTTGTGCTCAACATTCTCAAGCATACAAATTAGGAAAATGGCATATGTTCATTTATATCTCAGGGCTTTTTCCTGTGTAGAGAATTATGAGGCTCCATCAAAATGTGTACCTCCACAGGCAGGTAAATCAAAGCTATAATTAAATTTAATCTGAATTAAAATAAGATAATGTTTTACTTGAAACAAACACATTTTTCATTACTCTTGTAATCTTTTCAAGTAGACAAAATGTGATGATTGGGATGCCTCCTCATTCTGAGCCAGGAAAAACTCCTGTATTTTATATGGGCCCTTTGCAAGGCATTAGTTATATCTGACATGAGTTAGAATCGCACAATTGTAAAATCATTTGCCATTTATAAATGTCACATCTGGAGGAGAGGAACAGGCATGGGTTTTTGTGTATGTTTGGTTTCTCTAAATCACACTTTTGCTAAATGATCTTAGTCTCTGCATTACATTAAGCATGTTTAGCATAACCAGATTTTCTGAGGCGCTTTCTGAGTGATTGCTATAGACTGAGGATTCTCTGGGGGAAAGGCTCAGAGCAGACGTAAGTTTCTGCAGATTTTGTGTGATTAGAAAAGAAACTGAGGCCCAATCCCAATTCTATTTTTGTACCCCTACCCCTTCGCCCTTGAAACACAGTGTGAAGGGGAAGGGCTTCAAAATTTGCCCCTATGAAAAGGGACAGCACTACAACACCTGCACACGTCATCGCAATCTCTTACTTCATTTGACATCGATGATCGTGAGTGCTGTAGTTATTCCAGATGCGTTATTTTGGAATATTTACCTTCAGGAAATCACAGAAGGCAACAATATCATGTTGTCATGATGATATAATGTGGCCATAAGATCGTAACTGTACTGTGCATTTACACCGTGGCCAGATTTATCTATGTAAACGCATGAAAACAGCATTAACATTATACCAGACACTGTAAAAAGGTCATTCTCAGCCACTTTTCTGACAGGGTATTCGAGTGTCATCGAGTGACAGATGTGAAGGTATGTTGTGGGACTATTATACAGGAGTTATTATTATAGATTATAAGTTTAGTGGGGTTTTTTTATTGTTTTTTTTTTAAAGCATGACGGTAAAACATGAATGCCATTATAAATCTATTAAAAGTATGCTGGTTTGTTGTAAAAATTCATAATAATGACAACTAAATATTTAAAATTGTACATCTCCTGACTTCTGTGTGCAGCCATGTTGCCGTTGTAGATGGTGTATTCTGGGAAATTTTCATACCCCTTGGTTTCAAGTGTGGTCCTGAAAAATCTCTTTTTCAAGGGCTATCTAGCCCTTCCCCTAAGCCCTACGCCTTCAAGCTAAAAAGAATTGGGACAGCCCTACCCCTTCACGTGAACCTGCAAAACGAGGGGTAGGTAAGGGGAAGGGCTAAGGGGTAGTATTGAGATTGGGCCTAAAGAGACAGTTGTTGTTTAATTGTATTGGTGATTCCTAATGTGAAACGTAATCGTAAGCTTGGCAAGCAATTTTGGAGAATTTGATGTTTCCTCCAGAATGCCCGAGAGGCGGCTCAAAGACGGCCGCTGAGTGAAATGACTTGAAATGACTTTGTGATGTGCATCTGAAGTCAAACAAAATAAGTCTGAAAATGGACCTGTTCTACACGCCAGTAAGCGGGCCTGTATGACACAGTGTCGTATGATGTCCTGAGGTAAAGCTGGAGAACCTGTTCCAACAGGCTCCCTCATGAAGAAGCCATAATCTTCTAGAAGAGCGGGAACACTGGAGGCCACAGACGCCAGGATCCGTATCAGATTCCTCATATGCTGCCTTAGGTTGCTAAAATTTGGTTCAACGCAAAAGTTCTCCAGCCCCATCTTGTTCAGCACATACTTATGCCGCTCCTCATCGCTTATGAAAAACTTCTCCAAGAAGTTGTCAGAGTTTTTCCAAAATTCACTTCGGTAGATATCTCCAATGTCCAGCGCTGGATTGTCCGCAGCAATCTTTCCAAGGAAGTCTGCGTTTCGCGAGGTTTCGTCCAGGAACTGCAGGACAGTGCAGTCCAGGGGCTGCAGGAGCACGCTGATGTGAGGTCTGCTGTTGGACTTCAGGCGTTCTGCTGCGGTGGCGTCCAGAATGGCTTCCTGAAGAGCCGAGGAGCTGCCATGATGGAGGCTTTCAGACAGCAGGCTGAGCTCAGCATCACCGGGCCAGTAGGAGATCCGGCTCACTCCAGCTTAAATGAAATTAAAATAAAACATTTTAGATGTTAGTTTCAGTTTTAAGTATATCTATTAGCTTAAGTGTGCCAAAGTTCGTGTCTAGAAAATATAAAACTAACAAAGCTTGCAGTTTGTCACTTCCGCCTAAATAGATCAACGATTGGTTTCATGTCAGCTCATACTTCAGTTTCTCGTCAAATCTTGACCAATCAAATGCTCTCAAGTATTTGACATACCCCGCCCCCTTCAAGATTTGCCCCGCCCCCTTCTCATTTGCTTTTCATTTGATGCGCTTGAGCTCAACCACTCTCAGTGGCTGTTGAGATTACGTCAAATATCGAGTAGAAAATGCACATTTCAAAGCACTTCACGGGACCTTTAAAGAGAGAGAGAGAGAGAGAGAGAGAGAGAGAGAGAGAGAGAGAGAGAGAGAGAGAGAGAGAGAGAGAGAGAGAAAACACTGGCTTGAAGACATATTTGTCCATAATGTAATCAATGTAATTGTAATTGTCAGAATTTTTAGCATTATTGCTGCAGCCTTCAGGATCACCTGACGAATCAGAAATCGTACTAATATGATTACACTGAACTACACTGAGCAACTGAAAACTGGACTGATTGAGCAACTGAAACTGAGCAACTGGACTGAGCAACTGAAAACTGGCTGCTCAGTTGTTACTGGTGCTCACTCAGCTGGTTATCTTCAATGGTGAAAACATGCTTTTTGCTGCTTTATGTTTCTCTGGAAACTCATGTTCAATACTTTTTTTAATAAAGTTAACAACACTTGTTTTGAAATAATAATGTTTGGTGCTATTATAAATGTGCTTACCGTTACTTTTGATCATTTTAGTGCATGTTTGCTGAACGATTAATGCCCTTCTTACTGACTCCAAACGATTAAAGGGTTATGTTTACCCCAAAAACATTAAACTATATATATATTTTTAATATGTCTGCTGCTTAAAGGGACAGTTCACCCAAAAATAAATATTACCTCATCATTTATCTCACCCATGTGGTTTGAAAAATTTATAAGTTTCTTTCTTCTGCACAACACAAAAGAAGATATTTTGAACAACTTCAGTTCCTGGCACACATTGGCTTTCATAGTATTTTTTTTCCTACTATGGAAGTCGATGGGTCTCATCATTCTTCAAAATATCTTCTTTTGTGTTCAACAGAAGAAAGAAGGTTTAAAACCACATGAGGAAAGTAAATGACAACATTCAGACGTATTTGCAGCAGATATATTTATAAAAAAAAAAAAAAAATATATATATATATATATATATATATATATATATATATATATATATAGTTTTCACTTTGAAATAAGATTTTACTTGTTTGAAGGAAAAACTCACTTGATTTTGACATTTTATTTCTAAAAATAAGACAATATTTTTCATTCATTCTTGTCAAAAACCCTTCTTGATTTAGGAATTTTTTGATATCTGGACTAGAAACAAGACAAAAACAAGTAAGAATGCATTTTTTTGTAGCGAGTTACCCAAAGCTGACATTTCATCATCATTACTCCAGTCTTCAGCGTCCCATGATCCTTTAGAAATCAAATCATTGCTAATATGCAGAAAGGGTTGTCTATTTATATGTAGCCAGTGAAAAAGTGCAAGCATAAGTGTGACATTATTCTGTATTTTCAGCTTCAGAATGATGATTATTTTTACTCTGGTGTGTTTGGTCTTGTGCATTAGGGAACAGGATCAAGATCTCCACCACCACAAAGCCATACCAAATTTAGCATTTCAAATAAGAGTCTAATTTAGGTAACTGTCTTAATAATAAACCCCTCTTCTTTTTAAGAAATTATCATCAAATTTTAAGGTCTGCAGCACGATGGCTCAGTGGTTAGCACTCAGAGCAAGAAGGTTACTGGTTCGAGTCCCGACTGGGTCTTAAGGTCTTTATTGAATTGTGACTTGACTGTAGAGTATCATTAAACCTCAATATTGTACTAACGTTGAGTCGTGTGCAAAGACCAGTCCTCTCACCATTGATGAGCATCTTCAGGCACGTTGAACAGGGTTTTCGGGAGAAGTAGAGCTCACAGTTCTTCAGTCTGGGTCCATGTTTAACCACAGCCACCTGCCCTGCGTGTAACTGAGCACTGGAGCAATGCAGACCCAAAACCCTGCACTCGTGGACCACCACAAGACCACTGACTCCAGCCTGCATACAGACAAATACCACACATTATATCCTGCTTTCAAAAATGATTATGCTGCTAACATAATATTGCAGTCCCATTCTCATGATTAAGAAAATCATCATTTACTCAAATAGTTTTGTCTAATTAGTTCATTTATTGCCCTAAACTTAACCCACCGATAAAACTGAGCAATCCTGAGGCAGGCTGTGCTTTCAACTTATATTTACTTAATATTTCAGTCAAAAATGAATATTTCTGTTAGTTGAGTTTCACTCTTTAGTTGAACACAAAAGAAGATATTTCGAGGAATGTTGTAAACTGTCATTGATTTCCATAGTATTGGTTTTTCCTACAATGGAAGTCAATAATGACCAGTTACCAACATTTTTAAACTTTTAAAAGAACGCTACATATTGCTTTATTATATTTGAAAAAGTAATTTATTCCTAACCTAGAATAAATAAGCTAATTTACAATAATAATAAATAAACTTCCAACATTCTTCTAAATATCTTCTTTTGTTTTCAACAGAAAAATGAAACTCATATAGGTTTTGAACAAACTGACGGTGATCCGTCTCCTGAAAATCATAAACATAATAATTCATTCGGGATCAGACACACATGACAGACACATGCTCGTTTACAGCACTTACAGCAGTCATTAATATCCGCACAACCGGTTTCTAAATATTTATTTAACATTCCCAAAATGAAAAATACTATAGCAACTCATAGTAAATACAATTTCGAACCATACTATAGTTAAGAGTATTTTATGGTGTATATATAATATTATTTACAACACTTTGTTCATGAATGCTAGAGCAGTGTTTCCCAACCATGTTCCTGAAGGCACACCAACAGTACACACTTTCAACCTCCTCCTATTCAAACACACCACTCATCAGAACATTAGAAGAGACTCCAAAGCCTGAAATGAATGGGTCAGATAAGGGAGACGTCCAAAATATGGACTGTTGGTGTGCCTCCAGGAACAGGGTTGGGAAACGCTATGCTAGAGCACACTGTTGCAATAAATACTGTAGTATAATTTTAGTTTTACTACAGTAACATGTTGTGTATTGTAGTAGTACCCTTTTTAGAGAATATTTTGTACAGTATTAAGTTAATTTGTTTATATCAACATAGTTGTATCTTTACCACAGTAACTACAGAATTACCACAGCAGATCAATTAAAGTACTTTATAACACTATAGTATTTTTTCCAATGTTTTCTACATTTTTAAATAGCTTCGTTTGAATGGAAACAAACATGGGATTGGTTAAGAGCAGTGGTCTCAAACTCAATTCCTGGAGGGCCACAGCTTTACACATTTTAGCTTCAACCACCTCCAACTCACACCTGCTTAATAGTCTCTAGTAGTCTTGAACACCTTGATTAGTTGGATCAGCTGTGTTTGATTAGGGTTGAAGCAAAACTGTGCAGATCTGCGGCCCTCCAGGAATCGAGTTTGAGACCCATGGTTTAGAGGGAATGTAAATATGCCTACAGCATCGTTTTCTTGTTGACAGGCTTCTCTCTTTGGGAAAAGCTCCATCCATAGGCTCAACAGTGTGAAGAGATTGGCTTTGGATAGTCGAGGCCCCTGACCTGAAATATAGCACAGGAATCATGTTATTAGACTTCTGGTTAAATAAAAAAACAGCTGCTAAACTACTAAGATCACATTTGCAGTCAGTGAAAGTTAGAAAATATACAAGTAATCAGAAACTTTTTTAAATGCAATCCAATAATAACAATAATAATATAATAATAATAATAATAATAATAATAATAATAATAATAATAATAGAAGCGACACGGTGGCTCAGTGGTTAGGACTGTTTCCTCACAGCAAGAAGGCCGCTGGTTCAAGCTCTGGCTGGGTCAGTTAGCGTTTCTTTATGGAGTTTGCATGTTCTCCCTGTGTTCGTGTGGGTTTCCTCTGGGTGCTCCGCTTTCCCCAACAGTCCAAAGACATGCACTATAGGTGAATTGAATAAACTAAACTGGCCGTAGTGTATGTGTGTGGATGAGTGTGGATGGGTGTTTCCCAGTACTGGGTTGCAGCTGGAAGGGCATCCACTGTGTAAAAACATATGCTGGATAAGTTGGCAGTTCATTCTGCTGTGGCGACCCCTGATGAATAAAAAGACTAAGCTGAAGGAAAATGAATGAATGAATAATAATAATAATAATAATAATAATAATAATAATAATAATAATAATAGACCCTTTAGAAAAAACAACAACTTTGCATAAATCAAACAGCATAAATAATATGAGATCAGCCATATTATTTCGCACAACTAATGTTTTATCTTTACTATGTTAAAGTGTCAGTAAGTGGAATGGTTTTCATGCTTTTCATGTCAACAAAACAATCATATCAATTATAAATGCTTTATTATGATCCCTGACATTATTATGTCATAATATTTATGCAGTGACTGATCAAAATTAAGAATAAGGTTCCGTTAGCTCATGCTAGTTAATGTATTTAATAACATGAAAAAAACAATGAACAATACATTTATTAGACAAGTGTTGTTCATTTTTAATTCATGTGCATTAAAAAACATTAGCCTACCTAAAGGAACCTTTTTGTAAAGCTTGACCCAATATCTATACACATACATACAATATTCATAATACCAGTACATATATTTATTAATTTATAGTTTGTTAATAATGTAAAAAAAGAAAAATAGCTTGAACAGAATCAGACTCGCAATTCAAATTATAAGAGGATTTATAATATTATCAGAGCTAAATTTCCTGGTTGAAAACACAACTTGTTATTTGAGTTCCTATATCCTCTGGGGTCCGGTTACCATAAGAGCACACACTCACTGACAGGCTAACGTTAATCTAACCTTGTACTTTGGCATCGGTCTGTACTCCGGTTTCCCGGACATTGCGCGCGTCGTCGCCGTTCGAAATCAATCTGTTCCCATCGGACTCCCGGTGAGACCTCCAGCTGTTTGATTCTGCCATTCAAACGCGATCAACATTGACCTGTCATTGACTAAACAGACACAACAACAACAGCCAGTCCGCTTTCATGCTGTCCTCTTCCTATTTGCGCTGACGTCACGCGTGGGCGGGGTCTTCTCCTAAAGGATCGCCTGTTCCGATCTGGTTCCGATTCCTCAGAAATGTGATTGCTTTCCAGAATTTTTCAGAAAGACTCAAACAAACACCACACCCCGAATTTATCACTTCACAGACATTTATAGTGAGCTTAACAGCAGCTTTAATTCTCTGCAAGAAAAAATGAAATGTTACCATGTACTTACCCTTTGCATGTTTCAGTTCTGTTAAACACAAAAGATTTTGAAGAAAGCTGCAACTATTGACTACCATAGTATATGATTTCCTACTATGAAAGTCAATGGTTATATGCTTCAAAGTATCTTCTTTTGTAATAGAAAAAAGAAACTCGAAGGATTGGAAGCACTTAAGGGAGAGTGAATAGTGAGTAAACAGCTGAGATCTGGGCAAAACAGCAGTGTTTCTCCTGACATACTCACTATTTGTCTCACGACAACCCAGAGCAATGACTGAGTCCATTCTGTTAAAACTATTTGTTTTATGTGTGTTTTCACTTTAAACACATGCTAACGACTATGATTAAAACAGCTAAACATGTTCATTATAGGTGAGTCAATGACATTTTTGTCCATTTAAATTAAATTATGCAATGAATATTAATCTTTTTTTATATACACACCATAAACAATGATTTAGTATTTCCAAAAGGTTTCCTCGTTTAATGAGACTAAAACTTCTTTTAGGAACTGTAATTAGTAGATTATGAGCTTAAATGATTAACACATCATTAAAATAATTATTAGAAACAAACTGGCTACGTGTAAGAAATCTTTGGGGAAATAATAGCTTTTATTAGTGTTTTTTAAATGTGCAAGCATCCTGTCATAATACTTTAAAAATGAGACGTCTAGGGAGTGTATGATGTCCAGCGCTGGGGAAAACTACTTTTGAAAGTAATGCATTACAATATTGGGTTACTCCCCAAAAAAGTAACTAGTTGCATTACTTAGTTACTTTTATGGAAAGTAATGCGTTACGTTACTTTTGAGTTATTTTGCGTTACTTTTTCTTACCTGAATGAGGCTTGATCTCTTTCAGAACTTGCAGGGTTTTTTTTTCTTCTTTTTTTTTAATAGAGGAGCTCTGGCGATTATACAGTGCGTTGTTAATTGCATTTACCTATCAAAAAAAACAATAAAATTATAATTTAAGATAATGTTATCGTCGCAGAACTTCCTGACCCCAGAGCTATACATGCTGTATATACAGATTAATGCAATATTAAAGCAATGCGTTTGCTACTTTTGGTCTTATTAGTGAAATAAAATCACTGTTCTTTGAGACGATCCCCTTTTCCTTTTCTTCCATGCGTTCAAAATAATGAGAATACTTCCATCGCAGAAATGTAAGGCTCTGCCGTCTTGGTTTCTGTCTGCTCATGCTAGGAGCTCTTTCTTCCATTGAGTGTGATTCAACATGATTATGCTAATTTTAATTAACTAAAAATGACATTCGAATGACATTTACAAAGTAACTAAAATATTATTACTTAATTTTTTCAAGTAATGCGTTACTTTACTTGTTACTCAGAAAAGTTATATCATTACGTAACTCGCGCTACTTGTAAAGCGTTACCCCAACACTGATGATGACTATGAAAATAGTTTTCATATGCAGGACTCTGTTATAACTGTCTCTCATCCATTCCGAAACACAAAATCAGTGCTTATGGGAAATTAAAATAAATAAATATCATAATAAATCTACGTTACTATTCAGATTGTACACCAAATAAATGCATATGTTGGTAAATTGGCATACATTTAAAATAAAGAAATAAATAAAAACACCCTGTGTTACTTATAAGAAAAGCTTTATTTATTTTTAATGGATCAAATTGATAACTTACAAGAGAAACTGTGGCACACGTGATGTGCACAGATTAAATTTACAAAACTAATGCAAAAACTGTACAGTATGTACATGTGGAAAAACACAAATATAGCCCAGTTCACTTGTAACAAATAAATCTCTCCACAGGCATCAGCACTGCGAAATCCAAGTGCTTCACACCAAAATAAAAGGTGCAAAGATTGATAGAAACCCTGCAGTGATCCGACTACTAGTGCAACTATCAATAATACTTTATCAAACTTAAACATCAGACTAAATGTAAGGGTCAATACTGCAGATGCTGTTTCATACAGCTTCTAAACGGCTGAAAGCTTTCTTTATCTGAAGGAGAAAAAAAGTTAAGCCTTCACATCAAGCAATAACGAAATAGAGCAGTTGTTTTGTATTTTTTGGTCAGTAACATAAAAAACCCCCAGCCCACATCAACATCTGCTGACTGAGTCCAACGTAATGCACATTTACAGATCCCAGCCTATACAATACAATAAAAAGAGCAACTTGTAATGCACTGCATCACTGCAAGAAACCTAATTAGTGACCTGCTTAATATTTCCCATGAAGAAGAAAGAAAAAACAACAACAAAAATAACAAATCTGTCCCCCTGTCTGCTTTTACGTGGTGCATTTATGCATCATAGCTGAACTATGCCTTTATTTGGCCCAAAAACTCAACACTATTCCTCCATCTTTAGCACTAGAGATGTTATTAACTCTAGGCGTATAAAACAACAGAAATCTCCTCTGTCTGTAATGTAGTACAAAATGGTTGTACGTGAGATTAACAGAGATCTAAACCCTTCTTCATGAGTATGAACCATCTGATCCATCACAGGAGTTCCACTGATGGTCGACAGGGGGCAGTGTGTGTGATGACCATCTGGTGTAACAGCGCCCATTATCAGCCTGGAGGAGCGACTGCAGCAACAGATGAATCCTCCACATGGTGGGTGTGTGTGTGTGTGTGTGCACGTGTGCGTGCGTGCGTGCGTGCATCTGCTGGCTGTCAGAGTCAGTTTTTGAAGGCTCCACAGTGGCTGGCTCTGCAGATAAACTCCTTCAGCATGTTGCCGTCGATCTGCCAGAACGCAGCTGTCTGCGTGACCTCGGTCAAGTGGTTGACACAGAATTTAAAACAGAACTCCTCTAGATCCTTTGCATGAAAGAAAGCATGAACGCGTAATTGTGAGTGACTGAACAAGCATGCGAAAAATATCATTAGCTTGCAATAGTGATTCTGTGCATTAGCTTTCAATAATACTTTTCTTGATCAATTGCATAAAAGCAAATTTTAAAAAATAGTGGCAGAGGGAAGCTAATACTCTGGTAAAGCAGGCAATGGTTCTGGTTAAGCCAGGCCTCCAGTGTGGTTGAGTTTTACCTCGGCATCATATCTGATGGCAGCAGACAGCAGAGAGAAGGCGTTCTCCACCGTGATGCCTCTCTTAATGATGTGCTGGCACAACTTCTTCAGCCTGTTTTCACAGTATGAGGTTGCCAA
The DNA here is from genome assembly GCA_903798125.1 of Danio choprae. NCBI lineage: Eukaryota > Metazoa > Chordata > Actinopteri > Cypriniformes > Danionidae > Danio > Danio choprae. Next base: position 717,625 of record CAIGQW010054073.1, on the reverse strand, counting down.
GTCCAGAAGTCCTACGAGAGAGAGATCCAAGTACATTCAACTTTTTTAAAAAGGTACAACAAATGTTTTGAGCATCCTGAATTCTCCACTGTTTTATAACATGCATTGTGAATGCAAGGTTAGTTTATGTGTTACAGTTGTGCAATTACAAATTTTGGTTGTTACACACATGTATTACTAGACTACAACCAATATAGGATATTTCATTGTAAGAGATCATCATCATCATCATTCATTCATTCATTTTCATTCGGTTAGTCCCTTTATTATTCAGGGGTCGCCACAGCGGAATGAACCGCCAACTTATCCAGCATAAGTTTTACACAGTGGATGCCTTTCCAGCTGCAACCCAGTATTGGGAAACATCTATACACACTCATACACACACACATGCACTACAGTCAATTTAGTTTATTCAATTCACCTATAGCGCATGTCTTTGGACTGTGAAGGGAAACCGGAGCACCCAGAGGAAACCCACGCGAACACGGGGAGAACCTGCAAACTCCACACAGAAATGCCAACTGGCCCAGCCGATACTCAAACCAGCGACTTTCCTGTTGTGAGGCGACAGTGCTAACCACTGAGCCACCATCCTCATCATCATCAATATAATTACTGTTTAACAAAACACTTCAGCATCAGTTATAATAATTATTATTAAGATTATTAACTAATTATTATTGAAGTATTATTGATAACAGCTACTTACAATTATTATTAGCATTATTATTATTATTATTAACTGTAATTTTAGTCTCCAAACTTTTGAACACAGTCATCAATAAAAATTAGTTAATTAGATTATAAATGAATTACTTTAGTGGGTATATACTCAAGGATGCCCTGAATTTTCCAATAGTATCTGGCTGCAGACTTGCACACTGAGACGTGCACTCTTAGACACATGCACTCAATAGAGCTAGTGACGCCACTGTGAGGGCTAGCATTAGGGGTGGGGTTAGGTGAACACATTAAAACAAACAAAAAAATCATTGTGCGAAAAATTCCATTTTGGGTTTTAGGACGAAAGAGAAAAACAGCCGAAAAAAGGTTATGGTGGAACTAGTTAAATTTTTTGCACCATGCAATGCCGGTTTGTTGCTGCGTCAACCAAAATGCAAGAGTGTGTCCAATTTTTGAGTGTGTCCTAGCTTCTAGCCTGTAGCACGATGATGTACTAGATCAGGTTCAATATGTGGTGGATGTGCATGCGCGAGTGGTTGTTGCTAGAAACAAAAATAATTTATATTAATTAAATTACCTATTACATTGTGTGTTATTAATATCTATACCTACCCCTACCCCAACCCTAAACCCAAACCTCACAGTTATTAACGTCTACACGTACCAACACTAAACCCAACTGTTACAGTGGCATGGCTATTATAGTAGATGGTACGTTTTGGATATTACATGCTATGTATCTCCAGAGATTAATATTTTGGCGGAAGATGAACCGTCGCCCCAGTCTGAGGTCAAGAGCATGCTGAAGCAGGTTTTAATTCAGGATGTCTCTGTACATTGCTGCATTCATCTTTCCCTCTATTCTGACTAGTCTTCCAGTTCCTGCTGCTGAAAAACATCCCCACAGCATGATGCTGCCACCACCATGCTTCACTGTAGGAATGGTATTAGCCTGTTTATAAGTGGTGCCTCGTTTTCTCCAAATGTAATGCCTAGCATTCACTCCAAAGAGACCAGAGAATTTTGTTTCTTATGGTCAGAGTCCTTCAGATACCTTTTGGCAAATTCTAGGCGGGCTGCTATGTGCCCTTTACTAAGGAGTGGCTTCTGTCTGGCCACTCTACCATACAGGCCTGATTGGTGGATTGCTGCATAGATAGTTGTCCTTCTGTAAGGTTCTCCTCTCTACACAGAAGAACGCTGGAGCTCAGACAGAGTGACCATCGGGTTATTAATCACATCCCTGACTAAGGCCCTTCTCCCCCAATCATTCAGCTTAGATGGCCGGCCAGCTCTAGGAAGAGTCCTGGTGGTTCCAAACATCTTCCACTTACGGATGATGGATGCTACTGTGCTCAGTGGAACTTAGTAGCAGAAATTTTTCTGTAACCTTCCCCAGCCTTGTGCCTCGAGACAATCCTGTCTATGAGGTCTAGAGACAATTCCTTTGTCTTCATGCTTAGTTTGTGCTTTGACATGCACTGTCAACCCTGGGACCTTATATAGACGGGTGTTTGCCTTTTCAAATCATGTCCAATACACTTGGACTTTACCATAGGTGAACTCCAATTAAGCTGCTGAAACATCTCAAGAAGGATCAGTGGAAACTCTTTTTAGCTCAATTTAGAGCTTCACGGCAAAGGCTGTAAATACTTATGTACATGTGATTTTTCAGGTTTTTTATTTTTATTAAATTTGCAACAATTAAAAAAAATATTTTTTCACATTGTTATTATGGGGTATTGTGTGTAGAATTTTGAGGAAATAAATGAATTTAATCCATTTTGGAATAAGGCTATAACATAAAAAAAGTGTGGAAAAAGTGAAGCGCTATGAATACTTTCCAGATGCAATGTATACCCTTGAACTTATCTATGTATGAAGTGCACATGCTCACTGGAAAAGCAAAGCTAAACTTAAATAATGGCCTGTGCTGTCATGGCAATGCTGGAAAAATGAAGCCTCTCTACTGTCAATAAAATTTGTCCTTATAATATTGGCTTGTGTTTTTTTAAACAAGCATAATCTAAATTATTAAGTTAAATATAAAAAGTCTTATAAAATTATATTATTTAATTAGATAATAAATAATAATTACAAAGCAGTTTTTGTTTTGGTTTCTGGCCAAGTGCAATCAGAATATTCGGTTTCGGCCCGGAATTTTCATTTCAGTGCATCCCTAGTTTAAACAAAAATTCAAAACTCTACAAAAGATCTGTATTAAAATAAAACTATAGTGTAAATGGAAAGTGAAGTAACAAACATGGACCAAAATGAGATCGGAGTCAAGAGCTGAACCCACCGATAGCGTCCTCAGGAGGAAGATCAACACTGTCAGTGTAGAGGAACTCCAGGAAAGAGCGGTACACCGGGTATGAGAACTGGTCGATCTCAATCACCTCCTTCATATCTTCATTCCAGTGTGACTGAAACATTGATCTGAAGTGCTCACACCTGAACTCAAAATGGGATGAAACAGGGGAAAGTTACAAGAACTTCTAATTAACAGTAAACAAGTGAGCTCTTTGATACTTATTATTTAACTGATATAAAGTCGTCATCACCTGATTTTGAGAACAGCTTTATGGACATGGATGTACTTCCCATCAATGCTGAATTTCAGGTCAGAGGTCTCTGGATTATCAAACTCTTTTTTAAGGGACTGGGCCACAGTCAAGAAATCATCATGCTCTGATAATAAAGTGCAACAGTTATGTAACAATAGTGTCTGCATCAAAGACAAAAACAAGCCACACCGACTGTTTTCTCATTTAATATTCCGTTTCTCTAGGAACTGCGTCGCAATATGAAAAAAAAAAGAAAGTTTCTGCTTCCGGTTCATGTGAACTTTAACATCAAAACAACTATAAACAACTCATAAACACAACTCACCCATGGAAAGCATCCGCCACATTACAGATGGTGTGGCAAAGCAGGCGAAGACGTCGTCCGTGCAGGCAAAGTGTGTGAGGTGTGGCAGCACAATAGGCTGACCCCGACACTGACCCCACATGTACACCTGACCGCTCTGGGTCTTCGCCGCAGAGGTGTGCGTGGAGTGACAGGCGGCAATCTCCACAATCCTGGCAGAGGAGGAGTCAGGAAAAAAGCAGGAAAAATGGAGGAGGCAAAGGTGGAGGAGAACAGGGACACATGGAGGAAGAACAGGGACACAAAAAGGAAAGGACCAAGGGAAGCGCAGGGATTCATTGGTTAGATTGTTTTTCTTAACATTACTGAATAATAAGTTGACCTGAACTGTTACGCAAACTTTAAACAATCTAATATTAGCAGAGATGACTTCGGTGACCTTCCAGGAGGGTGAAGAGACCTACTCCTCATGCTCAACTCAAAACAGGATGACTTGCAGGAAACTCTTTCCAGACCAACAGGAAATCACCCTGGGATGCGACAATTCAGACCAACAATGGTACTGACAAAAAAATGCAAATGTCAACATCATGCAGCTTTCACCAACAAGAGTGCTTTACTGTGATTTCCTCATCATTTACTCACACTCAAGTGGTTCTAAACTTTTAGTAATTTCTTTCTTCTGAAGATATTCTGAAGAATGCTGGAAACCATTTATATCCATAGTAGGAACAAAAATACAATGGAAGTCAAAGGCTGCTGCTTTCCAACAATCTTCAAAATATCTTCCTTGGTGTTCAACAGAAGAAATAAACTCAATCAGGTTTGGAAGTGATAGATTAGAAAATGATGATTGAATTTTCCTTTTTCGTTGAACTAGCCTTTTAAGGCTGTCACAGCAAGCCAATGCCAAAGAACAAGCAGTGACAAAAGTCAACCGTGTTGTTTCCTCATTTCAGCAGCATCTCTGCACTTAAACACACCAAACAAACTACAGGCCACTGACAACTATTACATGCATTTTACATAATGAATTACTTCTATATATCTGCAGGCATCAATAGTCTTCGTTTCTCATCCAAAAAGGGAAACTGACACTAGGACTGTAGATCAGCATCAGCACTTGTTTACAATTTTGAATATTAATCATGTTGATCAATCCAGGCAGCTCATGCTAGGAAAATATTTGTGTATTATTTATTCCCAAAACTCCTCACCTTTCTTTCTCAGTCATGACCTGTACAGGGCTGAGCTGGTTGCTCTTGTTGCCGGTGCCCAGCTGGCCGTAAGTGTTTGCACCCCATGCATACAGCAGGCCCTCATCTGTCAGTGCTAGTGAATGAGCGTAACCTGATGCAATCTGCGCAAAAAAAAAAAAAAGGGAGTTTACCACCATCTTGTTATGTATTACTCCCAAAAGTTTGGGATTTGTGTATTTTTACATTTTCAGGTCTCATACAGCCTTTAGAAATCATTCTAATAGACCGATGTGGTGTTAAAGAAAGATATCCTGCTATTATTCAGTGGACATTTTTTCAGGATTCTTTGATAAACAAAGCTTTAAAATGGCATTTATTTGAAACTGACCTCATAAATGACCCAAAAGGATTGAACAATACTGTATATAAGTATATTACACATACAGCTAACAATCTGGGAACACGGAAGATCTTTTAGTATATACCTGCAGCACACAGAAGCCTTGGAGTGCAATCAAACGGCATGGCGTGAGCTGGTTCCCATTGTTGCCCAACCCCAGCTGGCCATTACCATTGTAACCCCAACCGTAAACCTGAAACACACACACACAAACACATTTCACCACTAACCAACACACAACACAGATACAGCAAGAAGACACATGCAGATGAAACAGTCAATAGTCAAGCTAATATTTGAAGTATAAGGCTGGTAATTCAACAAACAGCGAGGTAAATTTGATCCCTTACCTCACCATTATCCGTCACAGCCATTGATGAGGTCTGTCCACAGGCTATATTAACAATCACTTTGTTCTGCAGACAGTTGGACACTTTTCGCGGCGTAGGCTGGTTGGCAGTGGACCCTGAACCCACCTGACCACAGTTATTGTAGCCCCATGCAAACACCTAGAACAGCATACAATTAGCATCCATTAATGTTTACAGATAATTTGTGACTGTTATTCTATTTTAAATGTTCCTACATTTGTTTTGAGGTCTCATACTACACACTATCCATCCCAGATTAAAAAGATAAAAATTTTCTCATAATATCCACAGCAGCATCAGCTCTTTTCTCAGCATCTGAAATGGTTCATTCAAAGATCTGTGGTCTCATTTACAAGCGTGGCTATACATTTATAAATGTGCGTATGCCACTTCCCACGCAAAGATTGTGATTACAAAAAACAAACTTGATGGGAGAATGCAACTAAGTGAACTCCAAGTAAACATAATTAACTTAAATATTAACTTAAACCCCTTTAAATCATCATATAAGACATAATCATTAATAAATAAATGACAATTTATTCTGGAGTACGTTCACTTTTAGGAAGGTTCAATGCAAATTTTCTACCATAGTCTCTCTCAACTCTTAAAGTCTGAATGCCTGATCAAAAGCTATTATTGTGATACCTTGTTGTGTGGCTAATCAGAGCTGCGTTAGCTTGTTGTAGCTAACGATAGATGTATGATTATGCTAGCACATAGGCTAACTGGGCTAACTAAACAATATGAAAGATAAATGCTCAATCAGTAAATGAAAGGGTCAATATAACACTTATAAATGTCATTATAATGGTGAAATGAAATGGTCATTATAACGCTTTTTACATTATATAATTAGAGGGTTGAATTAATAGTTGTAGTACTGTATTACAACTCCAGTGAAACAATAGGACAACACAGGCTCCCCGGCAGTCAATAATAACTAAATGTATCATGTACTGTGATCTTTGAAACTTAGCAGAACTTTTACATTCACAAACATCTGCGTTACAAGGTCATATCTGAGAATATATAAAAACACCTGATCATGAATATTGCATAAACATGACTAGCAACAGCTAGCGAAATGCAGTTGCACTATACATCTAAATCATTTCTTTGTAGCTAAATCGGAATTATCATGCAAGAGCACACAGCCTCCGAGCTGATCTTGGTAGTCACAGTGAGAACAAAAGCCCTCACAGCTTAGTGAAAACTGTCACATGCTCCTCATTACAGTGAGCACCATGAGGCTAAGTAGCTAACTATACTTGCTAAACAGATGGGGGGAGAGAAGGGTTTTGTCAAACCTAAATCCACCTAATAGCCTTTAATATGTAGCCTACATATTTAACCCACTGCTGGAGTGTTACTAAAGAGATTGATAAAAGGGAATTTGTTACAAGCAAAAGAAACAGGAAGGATTTTGTTTGGATTATGGGATTAGCATGCGACAGGGAGCAAAGAAACTTTAAAACTTCCATATTTGGTTCATTCTTCTATAAACGGTTAGATTATTATTATTATTTTTTTGCTGGCTGTCATACGTTTAACCCTAATTAATGTGCATGGTTGTGCATCAACAAGATGATCAGGGCATTATTTCATTAGGTATGTATTAGGTAAATATTTAAAAATATTTAAATCAACCAGAATGGGACAAATCAGGCTTTAAAATATCACTATGTAACAAAGCAGGTGAATCTGTCTGTGGATCACTAAACTGTGATGTCCCAGTAGATGTGATGCTTTAAAGCAGAAAACTTAAAGACAAAATGTTTCTTCCCAAAACGTATAACATCTAAACGACATATCAGGAAAAACTACTTAAAATCTAAAGAGATATGCAAAAAATATAATCTAATGTTACTTTCAGATATTACATTAAGATACCTTCATACATTTTAAATGAAGTGATACCACACTAAATTATAATTATAACATACTATTTACATATTGGCATACTAAATCAAAACTATGAGAAAAAAAATATTGAAATTATGATATATAATTCTAAGTTAAAAGTTTCAAATAAAAAGTAATGGTTATCATTTGAAAAAGTTTAAATTCAAATCAAATTAAAAATGTCATAATTATGACTTTATCTTTTAATTGTGGTTTAGTATGCCATAATTTGGACTTTATCTCTTGCTTGACAATTTCAGGTTTCAACTCATAATTGTGACTTAGGGCCAGATTTACTAACAGTCAGTGCTGACTTTCTTTCTTCTTTTGGGTTTTTGAGTTAACTTAAAGGCATAGTTCACCCAAAACTGAAAATTCTGTCATCCTCTTTCACTTTTCCCAAACTTGTCTGAGTTTCCTTTATCTGTTAAACACAAAATATTATGAAGAAGATATAATAAGAAAATATAAAGAAACAATGAAGAATGTCAAATATAAAGATCTTCTGTGGAACACTAAAGAAGATATTTTGAGAAAAGCTGAAAACCTGTAACCATTGACTTCCATAGTATTTGTTTTTTCTTCTATAATGGATGTCAATAGTTACAGGTTTTCATCTTTCCTCAAAATATCTTCTTTAGTGTTCCACAGAAGAAAAAAAAAACTCAAATAGATAGATATACAAGTTATCTATCTATCTATCCATCTATCTATCTCTTTTTTATTAATGAGACCATGACAAATGATCAGTTAAGAGGCATAGGCATGTACATGCATAAAAGTTTCCCTTTCAAATGCAAAACTTTCAAAAAGAAAGCTATTATATACATAAATCATGAGACATTGTTTACTATGGTTTGCAGGATTTATTTTACATGTATTCGCACCATTACCTAACAGCCCTGAAAAGCATGTCTTAACCCATTTTTGCTTCTGTAATTAGCAGATTACCCACAACTAATTACCATGGACTGCTTTTATTTGCGACCTAATATTCACTGGTCTTGATGCATTGTACCGGTCATTATGGATATGATCTGCTGCATCTGTGTTCTTTAATTTGTGCATTGTCAGATGATCATTTGCAGAACTTTCCACCCCATCAGCACTTTTACATTCCTTTTTCCTGCTTATTAAACCTGGATTTTTTATTTCTTCCCCCTTTTTCTTACGCTCAAGAAAAGTATTTTTGCAGCTTGATCAAACTACTTATTTAAAATGAGCTTAAACAACACAATTCTGGATATTTTTTGAGGAATCTTAATTTTGTTATGTTCAATCCACTTAAATTTGTTATGTTAACTTAATTTATTTGTGTTGGGACATTTTCTACAGTGTATATGAAGAAAATAAGCTTCCATTCTCTTGCAATGCATCATTTCAATGTTAAAAAGCATTCCCTCACCTCACCCTCATGGGTCAGAGCCAAAGAGTGGTGTGAACCACAGGACACCTCAGTCACCCTCTTGCTCTGCAGATTTGTAGACACCAAAATAGGAGATACACCTTGATTGGTTGTCCCATTGCCCAACTGACTGTATCCATTATGGCCCCATGCATACAACTCGCCGTCTGTAAAGAGACAAAAGTTATATAAAATTCATATATAAAAATCATATAAAATTCATCCCCATTATTGTGGTTAAAGGTCCTAAGAATTTAAAATAATGTTTTTTAGATGTTAGTATCAGTATTGTTAGTTTTTAGGATGTCTATAAGCCAGTGTGCTCCAAAACAATGACAAAATTTGCTTTTAGAAGACATAAATCTTATATAAACATGTAAAGCTTGTAGTTGGTCGCTTCCGCCAAAATGGATCAACGTTTTTATTCATGTCACCTCATACTTCAGTTTTTCTTAAAATCTTGACCAATCAAATGCTGTCTAGTGTCTGACATGCCCCGCCCCATTCAAGACGATTCACATTTGATGTGCTTGAGCTCAACCACTCTCACTGGCAGAGCGGTGATAAAAACAAAACCCTATTGGCAGTTTCTTTTAAGTGGGGAAAAAATGTCATGTTTCGGTTGAGATTACGTCAAACATGGAGTAAAAAATGCACATTCCAAAGCACTTCACAAGACCTTTAAACATTTAGCTAGAATAATCATGCAACCGTGATTCCTTCCTTGACAACTTTATTTGGTAACAGGTAAACAGTTTCACAATAACCACTACAAGGTTCCCACTCTAAGCCAAATTAAAAATTGCATTACATTTCCATGACTAAAAAGCTCAATTTCAATGACTTACAAAGAGCACTGAGCAGACAAAAAGGAATATCCTTAAATCAAATGTTTTCACGTCGCAACTGCGTAGGACAAAGCTGGAATGGAAGTTGGATTGAATTTACTTATTTAATTCCCATAGCCTATAAGATTAATACAACATTGACTAATAAATTAAATCAGGAGTAATTTACACAAATATAAGATTTTAATTACATGATTAAATACCAGTTGCAGAGGCAAAAAAAAAGTTAAAATTAAGTTAAAAAATTAAGTTTGCAACTTAATTAGCTACATTTTCATTTCTCTCAGCGACCACTTATGCCATTATAACAATGCAATAGAAAAAATACATTTAAATAAATGGAAAGTAAAATTGAAAACAACAAACAAACATTCGTTATATTCGAAGACTTGAACAAAAAAGTAAACATTTCCTAAATTTCAATGTCTGAAAGAGAATTTTTTTTAAATTCCATGACCTGTGGACACACTCTCTCTAAAAACTAGAGGTGAATCAACTAAAATAAAAACATTTAATCAAGGATTTGCACTTCTACTCACCTTCAGTGACCAGCAGAACATGAGGCCCGCTGCCATAGCTCAAACTGACCAGCTTCTTCCCACTCAGGCAGTCCAGCTTTTTCGGAGCAATGGTGCTCTGACTGTCTCCAGTGCCCAGACAGTTACTGCAGTTCAAACCCAACACGTACACCTGTCCGAGGACACCCAGATCAGTTTTCATATGGACAAACCGAAGCGCATAGCGAAGCGACCCTTTATTCCGTTACCAGCATATAAACTACTGAAACAGTACACTGAAGACCCACACAGACAAAGAAGACACTATCAGTTTCACAGTCAGCTTACTTCATCATCGTGGGTGATGTAGATGGCCTCGTTCGCAGACGCGCCAAAGATGCATGCCTGTCGAATAGAGGAGAGCTCCTGTGCACTCAAGAGGGTGAAGAGAGGCCACTTGCTCACATCCACCATGGCCGATCCTTGAAGTGTGAAACTGGGCACATAGGTTAAATATCACAGGTTTACAGAGATACACATGACTTGTCAAAAGAGTGAGGTAAAGTTGGTTTTATATTCACATATTCTTCTTAATAATATAGTTTCAGATAAGTATTCTTTGCAAATTCTAAATGGGTAAATCATATTAGCAGCCAATGACTATTAAAGTACAACACTCTTTACAGTCAATTAAATAGTGCTAATGTTGTTTTTAAGTCATTCTTACATGCAAATTCAGATCAAATAATCAGAGTAGAGTGGTAAACAATAGGCACCATGTCACAAGTTGTCGCCGAACGAATGTGCGAATATAAAACTAACTTTACCTCAATTGTCAAAAGCTATGATTTAGTAATTCATTCAGTCATATTAAAATCGGGGTCATGAATTAAGGATTTGTTCCTACAGGTTGATCATTCAGCGTTTTAGTAAATCTTGGCCACCTTGAGATAATTTGTTCTTTTATTTTGATTTTAAAAAGTAACAAATTACTAAAACGCAGTCAGGATTTGACCAAAAGAGAAAATCATTTGAAATGCAAAAACATTTTATTAACCAATAATGATAAAAAGTGTGAAATATTATCACAATATAAAACAGCTGCTTTCTATGATATATTAAAAAATGTTTAGTATGTTTAAATATTAGTAAAGATGAATTTTCAGCAGACATTACTCCAGTATTTTCTCCTTTAGAAATCGATGAAATATGCTGATTTGATGCTCAGTTAATACTGAAGAAATCAGCTATTGCTGCTATTTTTATGAGGTAAACTGATTTTTGCTTCAGATTCTTTAAAACATTTCTATTCAAATATTTCCTTGAAATCAAAATCATTTTAACAATTATGAATGTTTTTACTGCCATTTTTTACCTTACAAACAACTTTACAATTTAATGTATCATTTCATTTTTCCCCCCAAAAAACTGAATAAGCAGCAAAAGATATTTTCAACATCAATAACATGATATATATGTGTAAGCATCAAATCAGCATTTAAGAGCATCTTCTCTAACAGTTTCACAACAGGCTGTTTTTGTTGTTCAGCTACAATTATACTTTTTTCATTGAGGTAAAGTTGGTTTTATATTCGCACATTCTGACTTTCTCAATACAATTTCAGAAAAGTATTATTTACAAATTCTAAGGAGGGAAATCACATTAGCAGCCAATGACTATTAAAGTACATTGTTGACAGACAATTAAATAGCGCTAATGTTGTTTCGAGGTCATACTTGTGATTTCACACCAAATATTCAAAGCACCATGGTAAACAATACAGGGAGCATGTCACAAGTTGTCACTGAACGAATGTGGGAATATAAAACCAACTTTACCTCAATACATTTTCCACAGGTACTTTTTTTTTTGCTTGACATGCTTCCAGGCTCAACTTGAGGTTAATTATCTTAAAAGGATGACAGAACAGATGACCACTGCAGCAGTCCAGCCCAACAACTCCACAGTGAGAGCACGCAATTTAGGGAAGTACGTGCAGACAGTGTTTTGAGTGTGAAACGGCACAAAACTGATGAGTGATGAAGAGTATTTGAGTGTTGTTAAACCCCTTCGGCAGCTGCTAAAACGTCTAGTTACCATACATATGTGTCGCTTTAAAAGTGGTCAGTCCACATATGCATTTAACTAAAACAAAAAAACATTTTCTGCTAACGGTATTGTGTAAAGTGCATGTGAAATAAATCGCAGGACTAGTTTAAACGTTGGCTATCTTCTTGCAGGCTCGCGTTACTGTACACAAGCAAAACGCTCAGCTAGCCTGACAGCTACTGCACTGCTCTGACAAAACATGGGATGAACTCAGACTACAGAAAAGCTATTTTCACAGAGACAACATCACAACACCTACCTAGTGAACACGGGGACTTCGACAGCATGTATTTATCGACTTAACCAGCTCCTCTAGCTGTGCTCTCAGATTCCCACGGAAACGAGTTCACGTAAGCGAGGAAACGAACTCACTTGTTTCCTGATTACTGTTGCTACGGCTTCATGAATGACTGCTCGACTGACCAATCACAGACGCAGTGGAAGTCACTCCTACTGCATGGAGTGCGTAGCGATAGAGTAAGAGGGCGGTACTTTATGGAATAAAAATGACCAACGTTAGAGGGACAACCATAATTCAATTCAATTTAAGTGAATTTTATTTTACAGTGTAGATTGTGTCAAAGCAGCTTAACATGTTCTAGTAAAGTCCAGATTTCAGAGTTGAAGTTCAGTTTAGTTCGGTTCAGTGTGGTTTAAATTTCACTGCTGAAAGTTCAAACACTGAAGAGCAAATCCACCGAAGCGCAGCTCCACAAGTCCCGATCCGAGCAGGCCAGTGGCAACAGTGGCGAGGAAAAAAAAAATTCACCAATTGACGAAGTGAAGGAAAAAAACCTTGAGAGAAACCAGGCTCTGTTGGGCACGACCATTATTCTTCTGGCCAAACTTCCTGTGTGGAGCAGCAGTCGAGGCGCCTGGAGGCTGGAGAAGCTGGACGTCCTTCGTGGAGAAGCTGCAGGTGTGATAGGGCACCGGCGGGAGGTCAGGCTGGCCCACAGGATCAATGCGTGGACTTGTTTGTCAATGTGGCCTTTCAGGAATCATGCACTCCATTCCTCCATGACCACCACAGCATCTGCTCAGGATACGGCCTGGTCCAGGATACCTTGGGATCATCTCTTCACAGGTTTTGGATCGCATCAGTTGCGCTGCATAGTCTGTAGGGGCCGCAGAAAGAGTATCCACGAGTGGAAATAGAAAATAAAGAAAATAATTAGTGTAGCTGCTGTTCAAAGTGTATTTAAACCAGATGCAAAAATGGATTGTTATAGATGAAAATAGCAGTTATATAAACAAAATTGTAAAGTATATGACGGTTTCTAACACAATGTCTGGTGCATTAAGACAGGAGGAGTG